>PVKA01001644.1:0-91522 GCA_004027165.1 Ctenomys sociabilis | reverse complement strand
CAGTCCCCAGTCACACACACACACACACACACACACACACACACACACACACACACTGGCAATGAAGAGATGAGAAAGTATATACTAAAGCGATAACCAGAGTGCCTCTGGGTCTGTGGCTGGCAATTCCAAGGTTATACCAGGGGGTTAGGAGGTGTGGCTCAGCTGTCCCCCAGGTAGAGCACTTGGCTAGACCACTTGAGGCTGGCCCATCCCACGGCAGGGGTCCGTTTCTGCCCCTGCCCACAGCAAGGTGAAAACAACAGTAAAAGAAGCCAGGAAAGACTAAAAATGGGAAAGAGGTTATGAGTTAGGTGGAGAAGGAAGAAGAGGGAGAGGGAGAGTTCATGTTGATGGCTGCTGAGTTGGTGCAGTGGTGGTCCTGGACCTGTCCGGTGTGCTTGTTCTGTAAGTTCAAGTCCAGCCCATAAACATTTGGTTATGTATGTGCTACATGCAGGCTAGAGGGGACATGAAATGCCTGGCCAGTCCAGTTAGCATTCCGAGAACTGTGCTGTTCTTACAGTCAGAATGTACACACCAGCGGTGGGGAGAATAAGTGCTTGCCTGGCAAGTGAAAGGGCCTGAGTTCAATCCCTGGTTCCACCAAAAAAAAAAAAGAATGTGCCCACCAAAAATGATGCATCTGCTAAACATGTTCTCCCTAGCATGCAGATACCCCCTCAAATGAAATCCAGCCCAGAGGAGGAGGGGTTTGAACGGGGCCATAAATGGTGCAGGGCATTTAGAGGGCGATGAGGGAGGATGAAGACACAGGGCAGATTTGGATATGTCAGGGGCGTGAGGGGAAAGCTGGCCTAGGGAAGAGGCTGAGAAGGGCCGTTAGGGGCAGAAAGGGACCCCTGCCGTGGGATGGGCCAGTCATGGAAAACGGGTCCAGTCTCAGTAGATGCTTGAAGGATAAATGAATTGTTTGACCATCTGCATACATTTCCTGTCTCCACTTTGAGCTTGATTTCATGATGTTAGGAGTCAGAAATTTTGGACCCTTGAGGAGGAAGGGTATTTGTATCCAAGAACGTAAACTGTGAGTGGAGTCTGGGCGTGGTGGTGCTTGCCCGTAATCACAGTCCTAGAGAGGCTGAAAACAGGAGGATCACTATGAGTCTGTTCTGTGTAGTGAGACTCTGTAGACCCTGTACTAAATATATTAAAAAAAAAAAAAAAAAAGCTATGGGTGACTGAATTGGTAGCTCCCAGACCCCAGCAGGCAACAAAGAGTGGTAGGGCAGAGGTTTGCAGCTCTGGCTGCCTATTGGACCACCCAGGAAGCTTAAAAAATAAGGCAGGAAATACAGATCTGTATATTTACCAACACTCATGGAATGGGTCTCTTAATATGGATATATATTATTGTATGTAATATATACTTAAAAAGTCAGTTTTATTATTTTTATTTATTTATCTATTTGGTATGTTTTTAGGGAAGGGTCTACAGAGTGTTCAGGGTCTCACTACTAGATCCAAGACTTATAGTGATTCTTCTGTTTACAGCCTCCCAAGAGCTGGGATTATTGGGCTCTGGGTGTGGGGCCAGCATGGCAGGAGTGGAAATTGAACCCTGGGTCCCTGGGCGTGCTTGCAGGCAATTTAATGCACTGAGCTATTTGGCTGGGCCCTGAAAAGTCAGTTTTAAAACAAGTCCATTGTGTAAGGTGCTTAGAAGTTACCACTCTGACTAGCAATAAGAAAATAATCTGAACTGAAAAATCAATTCTTCCAAATCCCTGAGAGAGAGAGAGAAAATCATAGAGAGAACTGTCCCTTCCCTCCTTGGAGAGCCCAGCAGACACAGAGAATCACAATTTACTAAAGCAGAAATCTACAAGCAGAAACCTGGTTTCCTCTGCAGAAACCATTATCTAAGTAGGAAAACTTAAATATAGTTGAAGTATATAGTTGAGGAATCACTAGAGACTCAGTGTAGACAATCCTGAGGGGTTAGAAACTCCAGGGGATCCAGATGTGGTGTCTCATGCCTGTAATTCCGGCATTCAGGAGGCTGAGGCAGGAGGGTTGTGGATTGGAGACCAACCTGGGCTACAAAGTAAGCTCAAGGCCAGCCTGAGCTATGCCCTGAGACCCTGTCTCAAAAAGGCAAGGCAAAACAAAACAACCCTGTCCCCCCCAGTAAAACCAAAAATAAACACTCCAGGGGGACACAGTTATCCGTCTCTGCTGCTCACCCTCGTGGACTTCAGGTCTCGGAACTGTGCCAGTTCCTTTTGGTAGATACTGGAGGGAAAACTTTGTTGTGCTTGGACCTGAGGAGAGTAAAAGGAAGCATTTTAAGGTATACCAGCGCATTCTCTTCTTGGCAAGACCTGCCCTCAGGAGAAGCTATTTTACCAGAACCTACACTGCTGGCCTAACTTATCAGAGATAAGGAAAATAACCCGCCTCTAGCTCCATCTAGTTATCCTGTGTCACTGAAAGGGGAGAGACTGAGAAATTTGAAGTTCACAGTCTAGAGGCAGAAGTTAACCAAAAAATTGAAAGATTAAGATACAATCATAGAGGGTGGTCAAATAGCTCAGTGGATTAAAGCACCTGCAAGCAGATATAGAAGGGGTGTTCAATTCCCTGCCCTGCTGGGCTGGCTCCACCCCCGGGGTACACTGAGATGGCAGTTGAGACTGGCACATCTGTAATCCCAGCTCTTGGAACACTGTAAATAGGCAGATCAGTATGAGTCTGATCTAGTAGTGAGACCCTGAACACCCTGAAGTCCCTTCCCTAAAATACAAAAAAAACCCAAAACAATCATAAGACTAGAGAGCACACTCACCTTTCAACCGTACTGTCACATCACTTATACTGTAATTCCCTTATCCAGTATAACATGTTGGGGACCAGGGAGATGGTTCAGTGGAATAAGCACTTCCCTGGCAAGCGCAAGGGCCTGAGTTCAATCCCCAGTTCTGCAAAAAAAACAAAACAAAACAAAACAAAATGTTGGGCCAGCAAGATAGCTCAGTGGTCTAAGCACCTGCCTGGCAAATCTCAAGGACCTCAGTTCAATCCCCAGTACCCCATGCTGTGCCAGCCCCATGCTGAGCTGGCCACCTGAAACCTGGTGTGGTAGTGCAAGCCTATAATCCCAGCGCTGGGGAGGCTGAGACAGGTACAAGTTCAAGAGCAGCATGGGCAATTTAGTGAAATCCTACCTCAAAATTAAAAAAATAAATAAATAAATAAATAAATAAAGCAAAGTAAAAACAGTATAACATGTTTTCCAGCAAAATTTTTGAGAACTACAAAACGCAAAATCTAAAGAAAGCAAATCTAGTTTGAAGAGACTTGAAGAGGCATCAGAACCAGATTCAAATATAGGCAAAAGTGTTGGAATTATCAGATCAGGAGTTTTATTTTTTTTTAGAGCCTTGCCCATACTAGAGAAGTGTGCTACCACTGAGCTACATACCAGGTCCCAGGCCAGGAATTAAAAAAAAAAAAAAAAGTGGGACAACTTCAATCTAAATATAAAATTAAATATAAACTAAATGAAAGGGGATGGAGAAAAAATAGCACACTAGCACTAATCAAAGCAAATGTAATTTCTTTCTTTCTTTCTTTTTTTTTTTTTTGGTGGAACTGGGGATTGAACTCAGACCCTGGCGCTTGCCAGGGAACAGATTTAATTTTAGGGGAGATTGCAAAGCAAAGAAAATTACTAGGGATTAAAGGGGCATTCTAGGGCTGAGGAGATAGCTCAGTAGAATAAGTGCTTCCCTGGCAAGTGCAAGGGCCTGAGTTCAATCCCCAGTTTTGCCAAAAAAAAAAAAAAAAAAGGCATTATAATGATAAGGGGCTCAACATGCTGAGAAGACTCATGCAGCAACCCTTAAGGTACATGTGCCAAACAACGCCAAACAACGAAGTGTCAAAATATGTGAGTGAGAAGCTGGTAGACCTGCTGCAGTTGGTGCCTTCCACCATTCGTTCAGGAATGGATAGATCCAGCAGGCAAAAATTCAGTGAAGACATAGTTTAATTTAACCATCCCATCAATCAGCTGGACACAATTGACATCCACAAGCCACTGCCTCCAAAGACAACAGTATTTACATTCTTCTCAGGCTCACATGGAACATTCACCAAGATAGATGACATTCTGGGCCCCAAAACATGCTGTAACATATTTAAAAGAATAGTATTTTTTATTGCTGACCACAGTGGAATTCAGCTGGAAACCAGGAACAGAAAGATAGCTGGAAAGCCCTCAAATACATAGAGATTAAACAACATACTTCCAAATCACACATGGATCAAAGAAAAGGTTTTCAAGAGTAATTGAAAGTATTTTGAGCTCCATAGAAATGAAATTGTAACATAATTTATGGGCTGCTGAAAAGCATTGCATAAAGGGGAATTATTACACAGAGTGCGAATTCCCAGGAAAGAAAAAAGAATAACAATATTCCAAGCTTCTGTTTAGGTAACCAGGAAAAGACAAGAAAATTAAATTCCAAGTATGCAGAATAAACGCTAAACATTGGAGCAGAAATCTGTGAAATTGAATATAGGAAATTGGAGAAAAATCAACAAAACTGAAAGCTGGTTCTTTGGATAATCGAGACAATTGATGTACCTCTAAACCAAGTTAAGGAAAAAGATGACACAAATTCCCAACACCAGAAATATAAGAAGACTCATTATTACGTATCCTGTTATGTTAAATGGGTAATAAGTGACTTACGAACAACAGTGATGTGCCCACAAATATAACCCAGATGCAGTTTACCAGTTATTATTATTATTTATTTATTTATTTATTTTTTTGGTGGAGCCTAGGATTGAACTCAGGCCCTTGCGCTTGCCAGGGAAGAGCTTATTCTACTGAGTGATCTCCCCAGTCCTGCAGTTATTATTTTTAATACTCAGAGTTGAACCCAGAGTTTTTGCACTGAGCTATATTCCAGCTCTTTTTCACTTTTTCAGTTTTGAGACAGTGTTATACTAAGTCCCTAGATTGTCCACTGTGGACTGGAACTTCTAATCCTCCTGCCTCAGCCCCCAGAGTCTTGGGTTTACAGACATGAGCTGCCATGTGTGGACTGAAGGCATATTTATGCCTGTAACTCTAGCTGTGCAGGAGGCTGAGGCAGGAGGACTGCTTGTTCAGTGCCTGTGTGGGCTGGTGGTATAGCTTGGTGTGAAACTCTGGGCACAGTCCCTCCCAATCCCCCAAAAGGGCATGAGGTCCAGATGGATTTCATGATGAGTCCTACCAAACATTTAAGGAAGATGTATTGCTAGTTCTCAATAATAACTTCCAGAAAATATAAGTAGAGGGTATACTTTCTAACTTATTCTGTGTCTCTTAAACTAATGAACATGAATGCAAAAAGTCTTACACAAAATGTTAGTGAATTGAATCCAAAAATGTAGGCTGGGGAGATAGCTCAGTAAAATAGTTGCCTGGCAAGTGCGAGGTCCTGAGTTCAATCCCCAGTGCAGCAAACAAAACAAAAACAAATGACATTTATTTAGACTGGGGGTGGTGGTGTGCACCTATAATCCCAGCTCTTGGGAGGCTGTAAACAGGCGGCTCACTATGAATCTAATCTAGTAGTGAGACCATGAATGCCCTGTAGACCCTTCCTTAAAAATACACACACACAAAAAAATTATAATTATACACCATCACTATTTTTCCTGGGTATAGAAATTGATTCAATATTCAAAAAGAAAAAAAAAAGCAACAAATAGAATTCATCACTTCAATAGACTGAGGAGTGAAAACCACACATTCAAATCAGTGGATGTAGAAAAGATATTTGATTGAGTTTGATACACATTCATGATGGAAATCCTTCAGTTCACAGCCATAACCATTAGGTGTTTGTGCTATATGCATAAGGTGCCTGCCTTGATAGGATATCAATGTATTACAAGAAACTTCCTTAACTTGAAAAACAATATCTACAAAAACCCTATAGTTGACATTACACCTAATCAGGGCTTTCCCTCTAAGTGCTCCCCACCACTAACTTCCTCAGACCTTTTAATATTTTTTGAGATAGAATTTAAGTAAACCAGGCTGGATTTGAACTCATGATCCTCCTGCCTGAGTCTCTGAAGTAGCTAGGATTGCAGGCATCACCATGCCCATTCCAGAACCTCTGCACAAATTATAGGAATGAACAATGAAACCCTCTTTTCTTTCTTGCTCCTTGGCAAAATAGGACTGCAAATCCTAGCCAGTGCAAAAGGCAAGAAAATGAAATAAAAGACAAGAAGCTTGTGGAAGAAGCTGAGTGTGGTTGTGCACACTGGGAAACTGAGGCAGGAGGATTACTGGTTTGAGCCCAGCTTAGCTAGCTTAGCCACTTAGTGAGAACTTGTCTTAAAATAAAATATAAAAACGTGGACCGAGGTTTAATTTGTACAGAGGTTCTGGAATGGGCATGGTGATACCTGTAATCCTAGCTACTTCAACGACTCAGGCAGGAGGATCATGAGTTCAAGGACAGCCTGGGCTACTTAGGTTCTCTGTCAAAAAATAATATAAAGCATACTTACCTGATAGAGATACCATGATCATGAATGTGGTTTTCCCAGGGCGAAGCTTATCCACTGCACTCCAGATGTGCTGACCCCTGCGATTTCTCCAAATATGGGAAACTCGACTGCATAATTTGTGGTAGTGGGGGACTGCGTTTGCCTTTTCCCCTGGTGGGGAGTGCTTGTCTAATATGAGGAAGGCCCTGGTCAACCCCCCCATTGTCATTTTTCATAAATGACATAGTCTAGGCAGAAAATCTGAGCCAACTGACAGAAAACTCCACAAACTAGATGAGTATGTCAAGGTTGCAGAGTATAAATTAATATGTAGGCTTGGGGAGATAGCTCAGTAGAATAAGTGCTTGCGTGGCAAGTGCAGGGTCCTGAGTTCAGTCCCTGGTACTGCAGAACAAAATAAAACAAATAAATATACAGATGACAATTACATTCATATTCATCCAGCAGTGGGCAAATGGAATTTGAAATTTACAAATGTTACAATTTAATACCCACTAGAAATGAAAGACTTAGGTATATGACTAACGGTACATATGAGGTCTGTATGAGGAAACTATGAAACTCTGAGGAAGGTTGGGGGAAAGGACTCAGTAGATTCAGTACAGGGGCTGGGGAGATGGCTCAGTGGAATAAGTGCCTTCCTGGCAAGCACAAGAGCCTGAGTTCAATCCTGGGTTCTGCCAAAAAAAAAAAAAAAATGTCATGTTTCAATCTAGAAACATGACATTCATATTCAGTACATATTCCATGATCATGGATATGAAGATGCAGTATTACTAAGATTTCAGTTTCCCCTACCTTCAGTCTATAGAGTTAGTATAATCCCATCCCAAACCTGGTTATTTTTAGACAAATTGTGAAGACCTGAATAGCTCAAACAATGTTGAAGGAGAACAAAGTTGAAGAACGGACTTCAAAATGTATCATAGAGCTACATGGAGGCCTGGCATGGTAGTCTATAATCCTGGTACTCCGGAGGCTGAGGCAGGAGGATCACTGCAAAGTTCTAGATCATCCTGGTCTACAAAGTGAACTCAAGGCCAGCCTGAACTTGTCTCAAAAAACAAGACAAAACAAACAAAAAAACTATACGGTACATGGTGCCAAGGATGGTGTTGGCAGGTGGGCCAGTCAAATAAATGTGTGCGCAGAAGTAGTTCCCCATATTGTCAGTTCATCTTTCACGAAAGAACAAAGGCAGTGCATGGAGAATGTGTTCATTTACATAAGAAAAAGGTGCACCAGTGTAGGAGACTCTTCCAGGTCCTCTTCTGGGTCCAAGAAGCCAATATTTGTAATCCCAAAGTTATGTTATTGGACTCCCATCAAGTTGATTCCAATCTACCACTTTCCATGCAACCCATGGAAAAGAAAGACACCAAATTATATTTTTAATCATCAGGGAGTCAAGGGGCTCTAGGTCCAGTCACAAAGGTGGCTTTGCAGAACCAGGAGAGTGACCCAGGGCCTCACCCGGTTTTATTCAGTGGAGGAGTGGTTTCAGGAGGATTGAGAATTGTGGGAAGTAGGTGACTACTGTGAGCTGAGCTAGGTGGGTGGCCTACATTTGCCTCTGCCATGTGCAGAGAGGATATGCAGAGAGAGCAATCTGCATTATATAGTATTTAATATTTTGGGAAGTCTGGTGCTTCAGCTTTGATGTAGTCTTTCCTCTATCTCGAGGCTCGATCCCAGCTGGCAGCGCGGAGCATTAGCTGTACCGTCCTGTCTCCACCCGGCTCACGTTAAGGAGCAGCAGGCTTACCAGGGAAACACGCATGCCACCTTCAAAGACTATCACCAGCACCTTAGCTAGACCAATACACATTGCTTAAGGCCAACAGAAGGAAAAACAGAAGTCCTAGCCAGCTCTGTACATAACAATATGAGGAAATAGGATCAGACTCAGTCAAAATAGAGACAGTCGCTCTTCTTTCAAGGAGAGCTGCTCAGGTGGTCCTCCACATACTACTTTTATACTTGAGTTATTATTTTCCTGGATGTTGAGATGCAGCATTAGTTTATTTCAGGTCATCTTGTTCTTTTTATGAATGTGTTTGCAGCTGTAACCTTCCCTTTTAGAACTGCTCGCATTGTGTCCTGTACGTTTTGGTCGTACTTCTAGTGCCATTTTGGGTTGTTCTACCTCAGTGCCTCCTCGTTTTGCCTAGGTGAGCCCGAAGACCGGGCTTGCATATGTTTAAGTGTCTTCTCATTTTCTCTTTTTGTGCATTTGATTTTTCAGTTTAATTCCTGGATTGATGCTTGTAAATTGCCCATGGCAAGTAGCTTTATTGTTACTATTTAGAACCCTGAGGCAGTGACTGCTTCTCAGAAGTGTCTTCCAGGTATAGCTGGCTTTCAGGTGTGTTGGGTCCATTGCAAAATTCTACCTTTTCAGTTTGTTGAGGATGAGGAGTTGCTGCTGGCCTATATTATTTTTTAATAATAATTGCAATGGCAGTCATGGCCTACCAAGAAGAACAGTTATGTCCATTTGGCTACAGTGGTACAATCAGCAATAACAGCAGCATCCAACACAGCCTAGAAAATGACAGAGTGAGGTTACTACTACTTAATTTGCCACCTATGACTGTATGACTAGATTTGTGGTTATATAACAAAAAAAAATTTCTGGAATAGATAAGCCCTCAATAGTGATTTTTACTCTCAATAGGAAATTATTATCGTTTTTTAATGTGTTTGGTACAGAGTCTCATTATGGAGCTCAGACCAGTAGTGATCCTTCTGTTATCAGCCTCACCAACCCTGGGATTACAGGCATGTGCCATCATGCCCGCTCTCAGTGGCTGCTCAGCCTGCCCAGGGGCAGGGCCAAGAGAGAGCATTTAAAAGAGATTGAGGGGGACATAGAGGAAGAGATTAGAATTAAAGTTGGCAGACAAAGGAAGATCATGCAATTTGCAAAACTGGTGAACAGAAAGGAGGGAAACAAAAAGGAAAAAAATAAAAACCAGAACAACAACAAAAAAACTAGAAAGTGTATTCATAGTCATATAAAAACAAGGCAAAACCATCAAGAAATGAGAGAGGAGAGAGAGAGAGAGATACAGCCACTTCAAGCTGTATCTCTGCTGTCACTGGTGGCGCTGTGGGCAGACAGAGTCCAGGGGCCAGATCTCAGTTGTTTAGATGAGATCAGGCGTGCTCAGGGTGCTGTGCTGTTCCTTAGTCCCTATAAGCCAGCTATAGCTGAATCCACAGGGTAGTGGATAATCCCAGGAAGGCCACACCTTTAGTTCCACTGAAGTTCAGACTGGTTTCGGGTCATGAGGCTGGAGCCAGACCCATTGAACCTGGAGCCATCAGTGTGACCCTACTGGCTTGGACTTAAGCTTCCTGTCTGCTTGAACTCTGTTCTCTGAGTTTCTGCTGAGACTCTGCTCATTTATCCCAACTCTGGAAGCTGCTAGATAGAGTAGTGATTGCTCTGAGTTCTGAGCTCAGTTGGCCTCTCCTGGGGAACTGGGAGTCTGGGCTATGGGAGAAAGCACTGACTGTTGCTTCTCCTTCCATGAGTTCTTGTTTGTCTCCCTGTGAGCTTCAGTCTCACTTCACGTCCTTCCTGGACCCTGGGGGTCCACTTCCCCTTTTTTCTCTCCCTCACAGCTATGCTCTGCTGTCTGTGTGCCATACCTTGGAGAGGCTGCTTCTCAGCGGGTCACCACTCTGCCATCCTCCTTTAGTGTCATTTGATTCTAGGATAATTTTTAATTTTTTTCCCTGATTTTTTTCTGAGGTCCTTCGATTATTTAATAATGTATTATTTAATCTCTAAATGTTAGGATAGTTTCTGTGGTTCTTTTGCTGTTGATTTGTAGGTTTATTCTATTATGAGCCAATAGTATGCAGGGAATTATCTAAATTATTTTGGGTTTATTTAACAAATGCTTTATGGCCTGTGGGCTGCTGAGAACGATATGTATTGTATCATTGTTGAGTAAAACAATGTAGATATCTGTTAAGTCCATTTTGTTCAATGGTATAGTTTAACTGATAGTTCTTTGTTGGTTTTTCTGACCTTTTTTGTGTTATTTAAAATTTTTTTTTTAAACTGAGAATTGAACTCAGAACCTTGCACTTGCCAGGCAGGGACTTGTGCCATTGAGCTATCTCCCTGGGTTGGTTTTTCTGATCTTATTGACCTATTTGTAAGACTAGGATATTCAAATCCTCCACTATGATATTGGTGTCTGTCTGTCTGTCCTTTTGTGCCCAGCAGTTTGTTTTGTGACGTGGAGTGTGCCAGTATTTAATGCATGTATATTTATAGTTGTTAACTCTTGCTGTTGACTTGTTCTCTTTATCAGCAAACAGTAGCTGTCTTTTTGTCTCTTATTAGTTTTGGCTTGAAGTCTGCTGTGTTTGAAAATAAGATAGCTACTCTGAGCCCAAAGAGTAGAAAAGAAACGGAAAAATAGAAAAAATAGCAGAAATTGAGATGAAAAATACAGAGAATCGATTAATCAGAGAGTTGGTTCTTTGAGCCACATGTGGTGCTGTGTGCCTGTAATCCCAGCACTTGGAGGCTGAAGCAAGAAGAATAACCATGACCACAATTTTGAGGCCAGCCTGAACTACCCATAGTAAGACTCTGTCTCAAAGGAATGAATAAAGAACAAAGAGTTGGTTCTTTGTAAGAATTAGCAAGATTGACACACCCCTAGCCAAGCTGACCCAAGAGCAGGAAAGAACCCATATCAATGCAATTAGAAATATAAAAGGTGAAATTATAAGAAATGCTGCAGCAATCCAAAGGTTTGTAAAAAAAAACTTTTGAAAATGTATATTCCAGTAAATTGGAGAACCTAGAAGAAATGGATAAATTAGAGACATATGAAATATCAAAACTGAACCAAGGATATGTAAAATTCCTCAATAGGCCAATAGTAGCCAGTGAAATTGAGGCACTAATAAAAACCCTATCAATGAAGAAAAGTCCAGGACCTGATGAATTCACTGCATAATTTTATTAGGATTTCAGAGAAAATCTAAAGCCAATATTTCTCAAACTATTCCATGAAGTGGAAAGGGAAGGAGCACTGCCAAACTTATTCATGGAAGCTAACATATTATCCTGATACCAAAAAGGACGGACTTAATAACAAAAAACCTTCACTACAGATCAATTACCTGAATGAACATAGATATGAAACCGCTCAACAAGACTCTTGTAAGCAAGCCACAAAAAATCATTATTAAAAAATACACATCATGACCAAGTTGGCTTTATCTCAGGCATGCAAGGATGGTTCAACAGGCAGAAATCAATAATGGGAATGTATTACTTAAGTAGAAGCGTAGGTAAAAATTGCATGATCATCTCAATAGATCAGTGAAAGCTTTTTTTTTTTTTTTTTATGGAGGTTGAGGATAAAACTTTATTGGATAGAAAAGCTTCTGTCAGAGAGTGACAGAAGGGGGACCCGAGTGGGTTGCCCCCAGTGAAAGCTTTTGATAAAATCCAGGAGGGGTAAGGATTTTCTGAATAGAACTCCATTGTATAAGAGATGGTAGGGGGATCTGGGCGTGGTGGCGCAAGGCAAGCTTGTACTATATATTGAGAAAAAAGAAAACAGAGACAAAAATAAGACCCAGCTAAAAACAGAAAAGAAAAAAGTTAAACTTCATCAAAAATTTAAAAAACTAATTCATTGTGAAAAATCGTGTCAAAGCATAAGACAAGCTGTAGGCTGGGAGAAAATATTTGCAAAAGGCATGTTTGATAAAGGGCCTTTATCCAAAATACACAAAGGACTGGTAAAATCAACAATGGGAAAGAAACAGTTCCCATTTAAAAAAGGCAAAGAAGGTGCTAGGTACACAGTTCATTGGTGGAGCACCTTTCGTGAGGTCCTGCATTTCATTAATCTCTAGCACTGCACAAATAATAAAAAAAAATTTTAAAAATAGATAATTTAAAAACAAATAAGAAGCTGGGACTATGCCTAGTGGTGGGGTGTATGTTTAGCACAATAAGGATTTTCTTAGTTTCATTCTCCAACAATCCCCTCCCAGAAAAGGCAGGGTGGAGGCACACCTGAATGGATACTCTGTCATGAAAGAAATGCAGGTCTGACAGCAATCCTACCTAGTAATCCTAGCTAATCAGGAGGCAGAGGCAGAAGAATTATAAATTTAAGGCTAGGCTGGCTAAATAGTTTAGGAGATTAAAGCTGCCTGCTTAGGCAGACACAGGAGGGGGGTTCTATCCCTGGCTTGCCTTGCTGGCCCTGCCCCCAGGGCGCAGTGAGACTGCATATGGTGGTGCACACCTGTAATCCCAGCTTGTGGGAGGCTGAACACAGGCGGATCACTAAGAGTGAGTCTGATCTACGTAGTCAGACCCTGTAGACCCAGTACTAAAATACAAAAAAGAAGAAAAATGAACAAAAACAAATTTAAGGTTAGCCTGGACAACTTCATGAGACTTCACTTTAATTGGATGGGCTGGGAATATAGCTCAATTCTCCCTGAATTCAAACTAAAGTGCACACACACACACACACACACACACACACACACACACACACACACCTCCTATCATAGTCCCAGCTATTTGGAAGAGGCCAAGATAGGAGGATCGCTTGGGCTATCCTGGGCAGACATGTCTTGCAAAACCCTGTTTTGCAAAAGAAAACGAAATAGAGATAGCAAGTAAACATGTGGAACATACACCCTATAATATGTCATTAGAGATGAGCGATTTGAAACAAAAAGATAGTGCTGTATGTCTATTAAAATGGTCAGAATACAAAATGTTGATCAGCACTGGCAGGAATGTGGAGCTGCAGGAGCTCATTCATTGCTGGTGGGAATGCAAGGCAGTGTAGCCATTTCGGGTGACAGTGTGACAGCTTCTTACAGAAGTCATCCTCTTAGCTGTTCATTTCTCTTCAGAGCTGTGACCTTACTTTACAGTCTGGGCCTTGTGCATGCTAGGTAAGTGTTCTACTGCTGAGGCACACCAGGAGCTTTAATTTTTTTTTTTTTCCTTTAGAGGCAATGTATTCAATGATTAAGATTTCAAACATCAGTCACATTATCTCAGCCACTTCCCTTGGTAGTTTCTGCCTTTATTTGCTTGCTGTATAGTTTGAGACGCTTTTTCCTGAAGGCAGGTCTGCTGCTGGGTGTAGTGCACACTTTCTTGGCCTCTCTGTGCTCCCCTCCACTTCCTCACTTGGCCCAGATTCCCTGTACAGTTTTTAAATGATAAACAGAGCAGCTGTTGGTCCTGGTTTCATGTACACACATATTCCTCCACTGTCTGAGATACTGCCAAGTTTTACGTCCTGTCTGCTGGGCTTATAATTAATTCACGACAAGCCCCTGAAGAGGAGTTGGATTCATTCTTTCTTGCTCTAGGTATATCCACCCCCAAATCCTCAAACCTTTAAGATTCATTCATTTATTTATTTGGTATAGGGACTTACTATGCAGCTTGGACTACTAGCGATCCTCCTGTCTCAGCCTCCCAGTGCTGGGATGACGAGTGCCCTGCCATGCCCGGTTTTGGTGGCCTGTGTGGCACAGGGCCATGGTAGAGGCAGCACAGCATGCATTACTGGGGATCGAACCAGTTCTTGAGCTTGCCAGGCAGGTGCTTATGCTGCTGAGCTATTTCTCAGAGTACTGTGAGCTCTGAGGACTTTGCAAGTCCTCACAGTTTTGATCACTAGCAGAAACACTAGGCTTTAGGAAAGTTATCCTTTACCTGTCAGGCTGTGCAAAGGCTCTGAGAGCGGGTTTGATTCGGGAAGCTCATGGGAGAAGGGAAATCTAGGGTTTTGACAGCCTGAGTTGTGTTTGTGGTTGGTTCCTCCCTTGCCTGCCTGAGGGAGTTCTGCTTGTGGAAGGTGACTTCAGTGGTGGGGGAGGGACAGAGTAACATTGTGGAGGGGCACAGTGACACTGCGGAGGGGCACAGTGACATGGGGAGGAGCGTGGGCCTTGGAGCACAGGCATGCGGCTGACGTGTGGCCACCTGGTCATTCTGCTGGTGCTGCACCATTGGTGGGAGGGAAGGGCTGCTGCCTTGCTTGCCCTGGGGGCCCCTGGCATGCACCCCTCCCAGGCTCCTTACAGTCCAGACACCTGGCCGCCTGACCATCCCTGGGGTCCCAGGACTACACTCTGTTAGCAAGGCAATCAGCCTTCTCTGTACCCATGCTGCAGTATGTATACTTTGAACTCAGCCCTAGATGAAATGAAACTTGAATCCTGGCTCCACATCTTACTGGAGCTGAATATTCCTTGACAAATTAGCTGAGAAGCGTAACTTTCTCCATCCATAAAAATGGGGACAGTTCTACTTGTGAAGCTATTGCGAAGTATAACTAAGAAGAGGCTACTTAGTGTTTCCCACACCATAGGAAAGACAGCAGCGTCCCCGCCCCTCCTTTCTTGTTTTATACAAAGGCTTAGAGAAATAGTCTTCAGAAAACCAGAGGCTGCAGGTTATACAGTGAGTGACCTGACCCCTAGGTCTCAAAAGCTAGTGGTGCTCAGTTCACTGCTAATGAGCCTTTTGGAAGCTGGTAATATAGGTGTCTTGCGAATTCAGCAGATGTGGGTGGGGGCCAGGCATCATTAGTTTTCCCTACTGATCCTGATTGGCAGCTGAATTGGCTGTCCCGGTGGCTGGCCTGTGTGCTCGCTTGCCCTTTTCTTCCGCTACTACTCAGGGCAGATGTCACTGTCCCTCTTGCAAGAGCTCGGGCTGCAGGCAGTCCTGGCAAACTCTGGGCTGGCGTGTTGCTAATCCAGTTAGAAGGGGCTTCTCTTGCCTTTTCCTGCAGACCTTGTCCTACCCCTCAGGTGGGCTCTTAAGTTTCCTCTAAGGCTGATGGCAAAGTACAAGCAGACTGAGTATGAACATGTTGTTGAGCATTGATGTTACCCACACACGAGAGGGCTTAGATTGGGTTTCCTGCCAGGGCAGAGGAAATCCGCTCTAGGAGGATTAGCTTGCTTCTGCGAGTCTTCTCTGTCACATCCTCCTAGGGCCTGGGCCCAGTTGGCTGACCTTATGTGGGCCACCTGTTGACAGGGCTTCCTGTGTTCTGAGCAGTCCCCAGCAGGCTTCTTGGGTCAGGTGCTCTGACTTGTGGCAGCTGTCCTGACGAGTGTCTCTGCTGCCTGGCAGCTGTGCACTGTGCCTTCCTCTCACACCCTCAGGGCTGCCTTGGACTAAGCTCCAGGGCTGCATCCCTAAAGATCAGGATGTGGAGGGTGAAATAGGGAGACAGGGCCCAGGGACAAGATAAGAAAGAGGTGTAGAGAAAGAGAAAGCCAAAACAAGTTGGGAAGAGCTGAAGAAGAGTGTCACAAGGCAAGCAGTGTTAAGATCTGCAGGTTATGGGCTGGGGAAGATAGCTCAGCAGAATAAGTGTTTGCCTGGGGAGCACAGGATCTTGAGTTCAATACCTGGTTCTGCAAAAAAAAAAAAAAAAGATCCGCAAGGTGGGGCTGGGCTTATTAGGCCAGTGGAAGAGCACTTGCTTGCGTACACAGGTCCTGGTTCCATCCCATGTGTGAGAGTGCAAGGATAATCCTTGTCATTATTTCAGGAGGAGGGATGTCTGTGGTCACGCTCCTCGATGGGAACTCCTGGCCAGATAAGATGCAGTGGCTCAAGGCTGCAAGGTAGCATGCTCGTAGGTTTGTAGTCCCGGCTAGTGATTGCCAGTGGTGGGATCTTGAGGATTTCAGAGTGTGTGTGGAGAATCCAACCGGCCGACAGGCTGACCGGCCGACTGGCCGTGAGTGCTGCTTGGCTTATAACCTCAGCCTCACACTTTACCACTGTGACTACACTGCTGGGGTCTTGAATGTCTTCAGTTCTGCTTCCCCACCCCCCCACTCCGGCCAGCGCTGCCTCTCACTGCCCTCTCCTCCCTCCTCAAGGTTTGTGTTTCCGGCAAGCTCTGACTTCTCTGTGATCAGGTGTCAGGTCCTCTGTGGCTCGTGTACAAAGGCTTTTTCCTGTCCTTGTCTCAGATGACTGACCCATGAAACGAACCGTGGGCTCATGGTGAACTCCTCCTTGCCACCTCACTGTGTGAAGCAGTGAATTAATGCCTTTAGGGAACAGGTGATGTGTTATACGGAAGACGCGCTCCCCCCACACCCCGCGCTGCCTGTGGCTGAAGCTTGCTTGCGCTTTCCGCCTGCTGTTTGCCACACAGATGAGCACCTCCTTCCCAAAGGCGAATCACTTAAGGTTTGTGAAGTTTGGCAGACTCCAGTCCCCAATCCACAGGCCTCTTGGAAGTCTCTGTCCTGCCCACCTCTGCAGCATGCAGCATTCCGACCACCTTCTGCTTTCTTTTGAAAAGCATAAAGGTGGGCTTTGGTAGTAACTTACATCCCAAGAAGAGAAAATCCCGCCTGGCACAGTGGCACATGCCACTACAAGGGAGATGGTGGCAGCAGGGTCACAAGTCGGAGGCTGGGCACAGGCAACGGAGTGGAACTTGTCTCAAAAGAAACTGAAAAAGGGCAGCGGATGTAGCTCAGTGGTAGAGCACCCCTGGATGGAACCCCTGTGCTACACATGGGAAAGAAAAGGTCTGACTCCTAGACTTGAATTTAAGTAAAATATAAAAACCACTGGTCTTTTTACTTATCCTATAAGGTCATGATATATACCTCAAACCCAGGCTTTTTTCTCCTTCCCCTTCTCTAAGTGTTGACCAAATTCATGTCTTTAACATTCTTATTTATTTATTTAGATATTGGGAATTGAACTCAGGACCTTGCGCTTGCCAGGCAGGTGCTGTGGTGCTGAGCTATATCCCTAACCCCTAAATCCATGTGTTTTAAGTAGCTCTTTCTTAGTGGGTTTAAGTCTCTGTGTTCCATTCCCCGCACTGCAACAACAAATAGTTTGTGACCACTACCTTGATTTCCAGGGCTATGATGTAATCCTTAATTTGGAAGGTGCTATTGGTGGCAGTGGCTGCGCTGGACATCTCCCTCCATTCCGTGTGTCTTGTCAAGCCCAGTTTGTGCTGAAAAATACCAAAGTTCAGTGAAGGTAGGAATTTGTCTGCCTCTCCTAAGGGGCAGGTCCGGGGAGTGGAACACAGGTCTATAGACTTCCAAGCTCACGTGTAGAGTCAAGTCCCTGCCTCTGTTGCTCAGCCTGGGGCCAGAAATCAAGGATCATTCCTGTGGCCTGTTCTTCTGCACCCCTGGGCACTCTGCCAAGGTGTCAACTAAGACCGGCTCCTACTATCAGGTGGTATCTGGTGTGAAGCTGAGTGAGAATGCGGGGGTGAAGTTGCCACACAAGGCCAAAGATGAGACAACCCTGCTGCCCACTGCCCAGGAGGGTGCTGGACAGCGCCCACACCTCTTTCCTTGTCTCGTGGGCCTTCTTACTCATAAGGTGTGGGAGTAGCTTTCCACTGCTTCTCACCCACTTTATAATGGATCTTCCCACCTCATAAACTAGAGGTCTCGGTTTTATGAAGAGTGCAGTGAAGAGAAATTTAAGGAAAAGCCAGACGTAGTGGCACATACCTGTAATCCCAGTACTCTGGAGGCTAAGGCAGGAAGATTATCTCAAGTTGAGACCAGGCTGGGCTACAAATTGAGCTCAAGGTCAGCCTGAGCCTCACAGCAAGACCCTGTTTCAAAAAACATTTTAAGGTGAAAAAAAATGGGTCAGAAAAGGAAACAAAATAGACCTAGGGAATGGTAGAAAAGGAGGGATGAACAGAGAAGGGAAGAGAGAATTTGACTAAGGCCTCTGTTGTCTGAAATCCAGAGCTACCCAAAACCTCTAGGAGGCACTGGTAGTGATTCCTGGGTTTAGTGGGGAAAAGGAGGCAGTGAAAAGGATTGCCCATGGTCAGTGTCAGCCATGTGGATGAGTCACGGCCATTGCTTGACCAATTCGCTCTGTGTGGAAGCCTGAGAGAAAGTTTTCTCTCCATGTGACTCTCCTTAGGCACACTCTACATCGTTGATCACTTTCCTCTGTGGTCCCATGATCTCCTACAAAATGGTTAGGACAGATGAGAAGGAAGATTTGTAGTAATAGTGTTTGGACGGGGTATCATGTCTGCATCTTGTACTATGAATAACTGCTATGAAGACAACAGTATGCCATGTATTAATTATTGAAACTGCCCTAATTATCAGTTTTGGAACTGTCTCATTGCTATTTGTGTCTCAATAAAATTAATAAAGAATAAAGAAAAGGATTGCCCAGTCGAGTTTTAAACCACAGGCAGTGAGAGAGAAGAGGACAGGCTCTGTGCCCTCGTGCTAGAAGTGTCGAGATAAAGGGAAGCCAGCTGAGCCCTGTGGCGCTGATAGCCTGCCCACGTGGCCTGTGTGCCTCTTTATGCCCAGCGTGGCTCTCTGATGGCCCAGTAATGCGATAGCACAGAGACCGATGAGCAGAGACTGTAGCCAGGGCAGCTGTTGTGCTAACATTGGTTTTTGAAATCTCTTTCATTGGAAACTTAGGCAGAACTGGTTTGATCTCCCACAGGACTACAAAGCACAAATTTTATATATGTGTGTATTTTTAAATATATGTAATTGTGGTATGTATGTACATGTATAGATAGGTAGACAGAAATAATTGTGAAGTACATATAAAAGTGTGTATGTTTCTTGTTGGCTCCTGTTACATCCTGGGAAAAAAATAACATGGAATGAAAACAACATGGCTCATGACTGGCTCCCTAAACGTGATAGCATCGATAGCATGGGTGAGTGACAGAACCGGGGGAGGTGGACATCTAGGTCTGACTTCTAGATCCAGCATTGCATCTGCCTTGGATCCCGGGTTACCGGGCTCCCACAGAGGGCCTTGCCAGGTAAAAATACCACAGTGAGCAGCCTTCTCAGTTTAGCTCTCTTCTTATTGCTCCATTGTTACATGTCCACTGTTTACCCCCCACCCACCCACTATACTGCACGATCTTACATCTGTTGCTGCTTTTGTAAAGGACTCATTGTTTAAAATTGATCTAGGGCCAGGGATATGGTTCAGTGGCATAAGCACCTGCCTGGCAAGTGTACCGTCCCAAGTTCGATCCCTGGTACCACCCCAAAAAAAAAAGTTTCCTTTGGGCCAGTGAGATAGCTCAGTGGTCTAATGCACCTGCGTGGGTAAGCGCCCGCTTAGGCACTGCAGGGACTGCGGTTTGAATCTCAGCACCACACACTGCACCAGCCCCGCCCTCACAGTGGGCTGAGCTGGACAATAAGTAACTAACTAAATAAAATAAAATTAATGTAGTGTTCTCAGTCAGTGATAAACTCCTTGAAGTTAGGCAACCAGATTTTTTATTTTCTTTTAATTAACAGATATGTTTATTTACTGGGAATAATAATTTTTTGGCATATACATTGTAGAAATGACTAAATGTAGTAATTAACAAGTATTGCCTTCCTTAATCTCTTTTGTGTTGAGTACCCTAAATACTCAAGAATGCTTCCTCAGCATTCTTCAAGAATGCAGTGTGCTGGGCTGGGGAGGCAGCCTAGTGGTAGAGCGCTCCTGCCTAGCCTGCGTGGGGCCCTGGGGTCAATTCCCATCATTGAATAAGAAGCAGGACCGTCCCCCCTTGTTATTACATATTATTACCATGGTGTTAAATAATTTGTTGGGCATGGTGGTACATGCCTGCAATCCCAGCGCTCTGGTGGGAGGCTGAGGCAGGGGGATTAAGAGTCAGACCCCAGCCTGGTCAACTTAGTGTTGAGAACCTGTGTCAAAAAAAAAAAAAAAAGAAGTGCTCAGGATGTAGCTCAGTGGATTCAATCCTAAGTAGTCTACAACAAACACAAACAAACAAAACCCCCATTTTGTTCTTAGCCCTTCTGTCCTCAGTCTCCATATCTATCCCCTCCCCATAAAAACGCCCTTGCATGCACCAGCAGTGCTGGGAAGAGTTCGCCACGGGTTGATACGTATAGCCAGCGTATCAGCAGGCCATTGGTAGTCCTGCTTAGAGACTGCTCAGGAACGACTGCCCAGAATATGTTAACATCTGGTAACAAGTGGGAAGACCTTTGAGCCGCGCTGTCACCCAGAGCAGTGGCCACAGCACAAGGGACTCTACGTGTTGTTACCCTGCTGTCCCACCCCTCCAGGAATTGGCCCTTGCTGAGATTGCTGGGGGGGGGGGGACTGGCCCCACCTTTGGGTTTGCCTTCTGTAATTTTTCTCACGCTTTCCTGTCCCATTTTTAGAAGGTTCCCACCGTCCTGAGATGTTGTCTGCCCTGCCGCACCTCAGTGCCCTGGGGAAGACCTTTGTTTCACATTACCCAGGCCAGGATTGCTATCTACAGAGAGATAGGGTCTGAATAGGTCTACTTCTCCAATTGTCCCACATCTGGATGGATAGGAGTCGGGGGAGGAGAGTGGGAGCCCAAAACAAAGCTGTGTGGAGCCCGCCAAGAACTTCCAGTCCTCTCCCACGAAGAGCCCTAGATCAGCGAGGGGCAGGCGGGCAGCCACTGCAACTCCATCCATCTTTTTTGTCTTCTTCTATTTGCATAGATTTGAGCCAGTTAAGCCATGGCCAGTACTCCTCCGATAAACCAGACTGCAACTTAATTTGTCTCTTTTTCTCTGTCTTTTTTTTTTTTTTTTAACTTGTGAAAAGAGCACTGGTTCATTATAGTGTCCCTACAGATACATCCCTGAAGGATTTAGGGGCTGACATATTTAAGATATGCTAAGGATGCTTTATTATTTAAAGAAACCCATAATAGATGCTACTAGTAAGAAGGTGTGTGTGTGTGTGTATGTGTGTGACAGACAGAGAGAGAGAGACAGACAGACAGATTGATTGATTGATTGTGCCTGTGTAGTACTAGAGGTTGAACCTAGAGCCTTCACATTGAGCTACACTTCCAGCCTTCTGCCCCCCACCCCTTTTGTTATTTTTGAGGCACGGTCTCACCATATAGTTCAGGCTGGCGTTGAACTCGCTATGTAGTCTAGACTGGCTTTGAATTTGTAGTGCCTCAGCCTCCTGAGTACTGGGATTGCAGATGTGTGCCACTATGCCCAGTGATCTTTTTATTTATTATTTTTTGCAGTGGGGGGGGGCAGCTCAGTCCACCCTGGGAACGTGGCTGGTGGGGCATGTGGTGCCAGGGATTGAACCGTGGTCCCTTAGCACTTGCCTAAGCAGGCACTTTAGGTTGCTGAGCTGTCTCTCTGGCCTTCTTTATATATATATATATATATATAGATAGATAGATAGATAGATAGATAGATAGATAGATAGATATGGGTGTAGATCGGACTCATAGTGATCTGCCTGTTTTCAGCCTCCCAAAGAGCTGGGATTACAGGCGTACACCACCATGCCCAGCCCTAATTGATGTCTCAGCATGCCCTGGGAGTGGGGCCTGGAGAGCTGGCTGGGATCCTACCAGCCTCTGTATAGGCCCTTTAATCCACTGAGCTATTTGGTTGCCCCCCCCTTTTTTTTTTTTGCAGAACCAGGGATTGAACTCAGGCCCTTGGGCTTGCCAGGGAAGCGTTTATTCCACTGAGCCATCTCTCTGGCCCCCTTTTTGTTTTTTTTTAAGACAAAGTCTTGTTAAGTTGACTGGGCTGGATTTGAACTTGGGAACTTCCTGCCTCAATCTGAGTAACAGGGATTTGGGTGTATGTCACCACATTGAGTAGTTTATGAAACACAGTATATGAACAAACTTTGAAATTTAGAGTAGTTTTATAGTTATAAAATATTGTGCATATACTACAAAGGGTTACTTATCTCACACAATTTCTTTTTATCATTAAAGTCTTATGCTAGTGAACCAGTATCAGTCCATTTTATTTTAGATAGATAGCTAGCTAGCTTGAACTCAGTGATCCTCCTGTTTTCACCCTCCCCAGTGCTGGAGTTACAGGTATAGGCCGCTGTACCTGGACTCTGTGGCCAGTTGGCGTGGCATGTGGTGCCAGGGATTAAACAGCAATCCCTGTGTTGGCTAAGCAAGCGCTTTAGACCGCTGAGCTATCTTGCTGGCCCCAGTACATTTTCTTTAACTAAAGTCCATGCTTAATTCTTTGGGTGATATTGGGGTGAAACCCAGGACCTCTAGGCATGAGCTCTACCACTGAGCTCCATTTCTAGCTTTAAACTGATTTTCTTTTCTGCTCCAAGATCGTATTTATGTCGCTACATTGCATTTAGGCATCATGGACCTTATGTTCCTCTTGCCTGTGACAATTTTAAGTATTTGTTTGATAGTTTCACTTCTGTCATATGCACGGCAGCCTTTTCCATATAATGGTCTAGAGCATCTTTCTGGGTTAGTGTGTGAGTCCTTCCACAATTTTATGTTGGGTTTCCTTCCCCAGCACGGGATTTCTACCAGGCCTCAGCAGGTGCTTGGGACCCACAGACCCTGGCAGCACTGTTTCCTCTGTGGCTACCTTCCCTGAGAGGCTCAGACCCACAGGCAGCCTGCTCTGAGCCTGCCTGCACTTCCTGACCTGCTGTAACTTTCCCTCCCTCCCTCCTAGAGTGCTGCTCCGTGTATCAGGGAGTGCATGTGGTCTTCCACCAGCAAACTGACCTATACCTGAGAAGTATTTTGTATATGAAAGTACTTAATGATGAGCATTAGCTGGGGGCCAGGGCCTGCTTTAGAAAAGCCATCTGCCCAAGAGGGGCACCAGTGACAGGGCGACTTCCAGGGCAGGAGAGACAGCGGGCACTGCAGGGGTGGGGTATCCTGGAGGGCTTTCGTGGCACAGAACACAAAGATGGAAGCACGAAAGGAGTGGCTTTGCTCTCACAGTGTCTCTCGTCTCCCAAATGCCGGGTCCATTGAGATGCCTGAGGCCTCTGCTTTTATTTGCTGGCACCTATTTTAAGGGAGTCTTATAAATATAAGCTGCAGAAATGCCTGCTGGGGGGAGGCTAGAGGATGTGGTCAGCTCTCCCGGTCAGGCTCTGATGCTCACACTTCCCTCCTGGATTCCAGGCTGTGCAGAGAGGGATGGCTCAGAGGTGGTGGTAGGCAGGAGGTGCCAAGGCAGGAGTGGGCCATTCTAAGCTTGGTCTGGAGACGTTCCTGCAGCCTGACTGAGCTATGTGCTGCCTGTGGCCCTGTGCTGAGGGCAGAGAAGGGATCTGTGGGGTCTGTGGTGGTGGGAGCCAGAAGGAAAGGAGAACTGGAACCTCCATGTACCCCCTTTTCTCTTTCCTTTTTTGTTTTTGGTACAGGGTCTCACTATGCAGCTCAGACTCATAGTGATCCTCCTGTTCTCAGCCTCTCCAGTGCTGAGGCGCACCAACATGCCTGGTCTTGGCCTGTGGGAGGGCGGCCCCCGCACCCATGTGCTTGCCTAAGCAGGCGCTTAGTCTGCTGAGCTATCTCGCCAGTTGTGTTATGTCATGTCATGTCATGTCATGTCATGTCATGTCATGTCATGTCATGTCCAGTCCTGTCCTGTCCTGTCCTGTCCTGTCCTGTCCTGTCCTGTCCTATCTTCTCTCTCTGTTTCTGTCTTTCTGTGTGTCTATCTCTGTCTGTCTCTCTCTGTCTCTCGTTTTTTTCAGACAGGATCTTGCTTTGTATTTGCTGGCATCAAACTCATTGTGTAGTCCAAGCTAGCCTTGAACTCTGTCCAATCTTCCTGTCTCAGCCTTCCAAGTGCTGGGATTACAGGCTTGTGCTACTACGCCTGGCTTTTTTTCCCCTACAGTATAAGCAATATAACAGTATTTTCTTAACTAATTATGGGCTAATAATGCACTTAAACTAAATATGGTCCTTCAAAGCATTCTGCACAGAGAATTTATAGACCACATTTATTTAATAATAAAATGCCTAGTTGTTTAGCAAAATACTTTAACAACTACAATTTAAAACTTTCAAAACTAAAGAACCAAAGTATTCAATAAATCACTTTATGGCACAAGACACCATAAATTACTTACATAAACAGTAAGTAGATTTTTTATTTTTGTGGTGCCAGAAATCAAACTCAGAACTTTACACTTGCCAGGCAGGCCCTTGCCCTGGTCCCTGAATTTTTTTTTTTTTTTTTTGTAGTACCAGGGATTGAATTTAGGACCTTGCGCTTGCCAGGCAGGTGCTTACTCTACTGAGCTATCTCCCCAGCCCCAAGCAAATAGATTTTTATGTTAGAAGAAGAATGGGAGAAAAAAAATTAAACTAAGCTTAAAATTCAGGAATTGAGAATTTAGAAACAGCTGGTTAGCTGAGTCCTAATAGGGACCTTTGAGAATCAGATTTTTTTAAATAAAAATATAAAAAATCCCAAATGTAATAATATGTATTTATTATTTAGCAAAACTTTCTCCCTTTGATGATTAAAATGGTACTGTTTGTTCATAAGATATGTGAAAAGTATCTGTTAATTTCTTTTTTTTAGATTTTTTTTTTTAAATGTATTTTGTGCAGGGTTATACTTCACAGCTAAGACTCATAGTGATCCTCCTGTTTTCATGGCTCCTAGCTCAGGGATTACAGGTTTGGGCCACCACTCTCAGACTGGGTCTGGCTCAGTGCGTCCGGGGGTGGGGCTAGTGCAGCATGTGGTGTCAGGGATCGAACCCTGGTCCCTGTGCTTGCCTAAGCAGGTGCTTAGTCCACTAAGCTATCTTGCTGGTCCTAATTTATTAAAGTATTCATGTCATCCTTCAGATGCGGATTCTGTTGCATTTAATTGTAGTGTTTTCCCTCAATGAACCTGGAGCCCCTAACAGTGAAGACGCTGAAACATGCTAAGATAAATATTGGTATTAGAGGACCTTTACACATGAATAAATTTGGACCCATGCCTGCATTTCCAGCTCTAAAAAGAACTAAACAAACAAAACCCCTACTCTGGAGAGTTAGGCGTATGAGGTCAGGCACAGATTCTGAACCACTATGAGCTTTCAGCACACCTTGCCAGCTGTGCACGGGTATGGATTTCCTCTGAAAAAAAAAGAAACAATCTTTTATTGTGGACATCAGCTTTTGGGTACTCATAATGGGTAGTTTTACATCTGTATGTGGAAAAGTGTGCTTTGCTAAGGCCATGAAACTATTTTGTTTTCCATTTCAGCTTTTTTTTCTATTTATTTATTTATTTGTATTTTAACTTGAAGAGTGAAAAATAGAAGCAAAAACAAAGAGAACAAATGACATAAACAGGGTAACATACAACAATACATATGTTACAGATTTTCACATGGATGGCTAATATATATATATATATATATATATATATATATATATATATTTTTTTTTTTTAATAAAACAATCCAACACAGATCAGCAGTCCACAATAGAAGCAGGTTATCCACAGAAGTTGTTGACTTGAGCCATTCACAGCTCATTATATTAATATAACTTTACTTTATATACCTCCATTTTTATATTTTTCTGTTGAATGGTTAAGACCAAGTAAAAGCAAGAACTATATAATAAGAAATGTAACTTTTGTATCAGATAAGGTCAGTCAGGTACCCTCAGGGTTTATCCTGTAACCCTGTACTGCTCTTTGTAGATCTCTTGTCAGTGTCAGCCTTGTAGATGAGTCACGACCATTGCTTGATCAGTTTGCTCTGTGTGGAAGCCTGAGAGAAAGTTTTCCCTCCATGTGACTCTCCTTAGGCACACTCTGCATCATGGATCGCATTCCTCTGTGGCCCCGCAATCTCCTTGATCAGAAAATTTGGGGCACTACTGAGTTACATGATGTTACATTACAAATTCTCATGAAAGGCTAGGGCCAAAATGTTGGCTGACCTTGCAGCCTTTCTTTTTCTCCAATTTTTGATCCGCAAAAGTTTATTATTGCCCTGCAACATATGCAGTTCAGTTTACCCACACAATTAGTCTAAATATCAGATATCATAGGTATAACATGGAACATGTATTTTCCATCAAGTATTGAGATACTAAACTCTAAGTCTGTACAGAATATGAAGAAGAAAAAATTAAAATAGGAATAAACACTTACAAATATTTACATAGATGTTTAGAAACCCATCCACATACAGCTTAGTAGCATTATAGCATGACTGTCTTGTGTCATTTTTTTGTCTTATTTTTTATTTACTACCCTTTAAAAAAGGGCAGTATAGTAATAGCTGGTATGTCATGACAAGAAGTACATATTTAGAAGACCAGAATGGCAGGCATTTGGAGTGTGACCCTTCTATTACACTTTATTAAATTCAGTGCAGTTGCTTGGTTCACAGGTATCAGCATATATAGTTAGTCGGGGTGAGAATCCTACCACTTAACTACTAGTTTCAAAAATATCCTGGTGTTTCTCAGGATCATTGTCTTACCCATCTAGTGCGTATAAGTGAATGGTCTTGCCTCTGTCATGTTTCTCAGCTTTTCTCCTTGCCCTCTCCTCATTGTCCATTCCTCAAGTTCTCACTTTCCTTTTAATTGTGTTTTACATTTCTATTTGCAGTTCTTCTTTTGAGTCATACTAGGGAGACTATATGATATTTGCACATGTGGGTCTGGTTTATTTTGCTTATAAGTATGTCATCAAATGGCATCCAGTTAAATATGAAGGCTTCGAGTTTATCATTTTTACAGCTGAATAATACTCCATTGTATAAAAATACCACATCTTTTTCAACTGTTCCTCAAGAGATGGGCATCTTGGTTGTTTCCAAGATTTGGCTATCACAAATTATGCTGCTATTAACATAGGTACACATATATCCCTATGATAAGATGTTTTCAGTTCCTCTGTGAAATTCCCAGTAGGGGGATAGCCAGCTTGAATGGGATTTCCAGTCCTACTTTCTCAAGGAGTCTAATACCCTCCATCACTTTGTCTGACCCACTGGCACTCCCTGGGATACTGTGTGACAGTTTCTTGTTACTCTTTTTTTTTTGCGGGCAGGGGGTGTCTTTTTGAGACAAGATCTCTATGCAGTCTAGGCTGGACTTGAGCTCACTTTGTAGCCCAGGCTGGTCTTGAACTCATGAAGGTCCTTCTGCCTTAGCCTCCCTAGTCCTGGGATTACAGATGTGCAGTGTGACTTCTGGCAATTAGGTGCCAGACGTTTGAGGTAGGATCACCTGATTTCACTGAACAACTAGGTCCTGTACCAGGGATCCCAGGCCTCTGCTCCAGAAATGTCTTTGATATTTACCCATGTTGTACTTTTTACTTTTGGTACTGAGAATTGAACTCAAGACCTCCTGCTTGCCAGGCAGGTGCTGTGGCACTGAGCTGTATCCCGGGCCCTTTTCTATTACTCTTGCCTGTTGTCCTTGCCACTCACTCCTTTTTTGCCACAGTCTGGTCATCTACGCTTTCCCATCTCAGCCTTGCTGGCTCTTTAGGCACTTGGATGTCTCATGTTAGCACTTCCTCAGAAGTAGGTCTTCAATGGGACTGGGAAGATGGCTCAGTGGAATAAGCATTTCCGTGGCAAGCCACAAGGACCTGAGTTCAATCTCTGGTTCTGGGAAAAAAAAAAAAAGTAGGTAGGTCTTTAGTAAGTAGAACTCATCAGTGTATCTGATCAGTGTTTCTTTAAGCTTTGTGGTGAACTTTAGATCCTTGCTGTAATTCTTTTTCCAGAATGCTATTCAGAAATAATAACTTCAAGAAGAATCATTTCTTGAGAGTTTTTGTCATAAAAATTTTGCATTAAGAAACTGATATAGGCTGGGAGATAGCTCAGTGGCTTAAGTGTCTGCTTGGCAAGTACAAAGCCCTGAGTTTGACTCCTGGTACCCCTGCCAAAAAGAGAAGAGGGGTGGGCAGGGAGAGAGAGAGAGAGAGAAGAGAGGGAAGGAGGGAGGGACGGGGGAGAGAGAGAGAGAGGGAAAGAGAAGAGAGACTGATGAAGAGAAGCCATAGCTCTAAAGAAATACATAGCTCAGCAAAGGATGCATCTGCTTTATCACCAACACTCATCATGACAAGTACTACATTCTGCAAGTTGAAACTGTTTGATTTGTGACATAGTTGGTGTTGAAAACTTAAAATATAACTGATAAAGATGTATACATTGGTATGTCTATCACATTTACCGTAAAATGTATATTTAAGAATCAAACTATAGCCTGCCAAGCATGAGGTCCTGAGTTCGATTCGCTATACCAAACTGTATGTTTGGGTGTAGTGACACACACATGTAGCCCCAGCACTTGGGAGGCCAAGACAGGAGGATAGCTGGGAGTTCAGGCCACCCAGCTACAAAGTGAGCTGAAGATCAGAAAGTCCATTTCTTGATCTAACTACTAGGTATACTACGTAGTGAAAACCTATCTCAAAAAAAAAATTTTTTTTAACTCTATAAGATGCTATCGAGCAATTTATGAGTCATAATCAGTCCATTTACATTTTTAGCTCAAAAATAATTATGTAACACTTAAGTTTTAATTTTCCAACTGTACTCGGAAAAAAATGATCAGAATTATCTTCCAGGTAGAGTATAGTTGTGGATCCCATTTGGCACAGATTTGCTCCCTGCGAGGATGCGAGGCCACAGTCAGCCACTCTGTGGCCATCTGTGCGGTGGCCCTGTGCATTCATAGCCACTTCTTCTTTGTGGGAAGAGTGCGAACAAGAAGGGACAAAAGTGTCGCCTCTCGTTGTTTCATTGACTCTTGGTGTTTTTATTGTATAGTAAATGCCTGATTTCACTTTTACAACCAAAATAAAAGTAGCTTTTTATATGAAAACTTTTATTATGAAAGGTGTGGGGGTGCTCGATACACACCTATAATCCCAGCACTCCAGAGGCTGAGGCAGGAGGATTGTCGTGAGTTCAAGGTCAGCCTAGACTACATACAAAGTGAGTTCAAAGCCAGCCTGAACTGAATAGTGAAACCCTGTCACAAAACGATGCGGCCCCCCAAAAAGCAAAGAAAGGTCGTCGTGTGTTCCCACTAGCAGGTATTAGCAGCTCCCAACACGATCTCTAAGGACAATTTGCTCTTCTGAACCATGCTTTAGGAAAACATTTCCAGTGGTCCGCAGAATTTATTCCTACTCCATCATGGGTCATAATTACACTCCTTGCTGCAGGAGCCTCAAATTTTTTGGCTGCAGACTTTGAGGCTGCTGTGTATGTGTGCTTTCAGGAACACGGAGTACCTTGTACGGCAGCTGTGAGTCCTCTTCAAGGAGACTTTCAACACGGCCTGGACAGATACCTCATGGCCGACCTGCCGGCTTCCTGGGCAGCAAGGAAGTTGTGCGTCCCCTTTTCTTCCCTGGCTGTGTTATACTGAAATGAGTCACAGATCTGTAGGCTCTCGTTAGACCTGCTGCCTCTTCCCAGGATGGAAACCTGTTTGACGTTGTTTTCCCTTTTAGGGCTTTGTGGGTTCAGTCCAAGATTATTGAACCTGAAATGCACAGGTCTTAGAACTGACCCAAATAATCTGGATTTCCCCTTCCTGTTCAGGATGGTGAGTGATGGGCCCAGCTTGCTTGAGTTAGTTTGGGATGTCAAGCTTGTCATCATCAAGCTTCCAACTCTGCAAGTTTTTACCAGGGTGGTGCACCCTGAGAAGTAGCACTGGGATGCTGCTGGGTGGGAGGACAGGTGAAAGCCCCAGGCCAGCAGGAGGACTGCAGATAACTCCCTGCATACAAGGAGTTGGGGTGTTCATCAGAGGAAGAGCACTTGCCGAATGTGCGATTCCATTTCTAGCGCCAGATTTGCACAGGACAAGCGTTTAGGGAACAGGGAGCTCCCCTGCCCAGATGTGGAACTGGTTGCCTACCGGCTTTGAAAGCTCTGTAAACAAGAAGGCTTTTGTGTCAGTTCTTTGAGGGTTTGATGTGGGCTTCCTGGGGGTGACACAGCGCTCACTGTGGGTAGGGTGGCAACTCCCTGTTGATCCTCAGGTTTCTTGCTGCTGTGATCCGAGAAACATTTTATAAGGGCTGGTGGGCAGAGAGAGGAGGCTGGCCAGTAAGGCGAATCCAGACTGAGAGGGAAGCAGGCCCTTTCAAGCGTAGGTCAGCCTCCTTTGTGAGCTGTTTACCCCTGCCTTATGCCCAAGGGTGCAATGTGAGTCATTTAATCTAATTGGTTTAATAAGTAAACGATATGAGTACAAAGGGTGGGGGTTGGGTCTGAGGGAGAGGGATAGTGCTATCTACAAATCCTACAGTCAGCTTTGAAAAGAAACCTGCTGCCAGCTCTCTAGGGATTGGTGATAATTAAACTGGGGGTGGAGATGCCTGGGGAAGAAGGGGGAATGGAGAGATTCAGATGTCCAGGGAAAGAGCAGAGCTAGTGGGAAGGTCATAAGTTTGTGGCACTCGCCTTTGGGGAAAAAAAATTCATTCATTAAAGTGTACAGCTCAGTGATTTTAGTGTATTCATGAGATTTTGCAACTGTCACCACATCTAATTGTAGAACTTTTTTTTGGCTGTGCCTGGGATGGAACTCGGGACCTTGCACTTGCCAGGCAGTTGCTTATGCTGCTGAGCTATCTCCCTGGCCCTCAGAACATTTTTATCATCCCCGAAAGAGACCCAGTAGCCGTTAGCAGCCGCTCCCTATTTTCCCACCTTCATGAAAGTTCTGAGCGTTGTGTGGAAGTGGAATCCTGTAGGCTGAGTTGTTTCCGGCTGCTTTTACTTCACGCGGCCACGTTCCTAAAGCGTCTCTGTATTCTAGCCTGGGTTGGTAGAGCCTCCATCAGCTTCATAGGTCCCCCCCATCTCCTAGGATGCCCAAGTGCGTGGACCCTCGGGAGCCTTTTATAAAGTTGTGTAGTATTCTCATAGAACCTGTCTAAATCCTCCCGTGTGCTAAATCATTTCTTAATGACTTGCAACACCTAATACAAAGTCAGTGCCACATACGTAGTTCTTTTCTGTTGTTTAGGAAATAATAAAAGAAAAAGAGTCTGTTCATTACAGACCTAGCCTGACCACCCCCTCAGATATTTTTTGTTCAAGGTAGATAGGGAACTGTATCATTTCTTCATCTTCTTTTTGCTGACTATTTCATTGTATGGTTAAGGATCACCATTTGGATCATTTCTAATATTGGGCTCTAAGGAGTACTGGCGCCCTGCTGTTTTCCTTTCTCTCCAGCATGTACCTGCGATTGGGCCTGCTGCGGACCTGCTGCATCCTGCGGTAACTACATGTCAGACTGTTCTGCGTGTCAGCTGCGTCGTCTTCTGTGCTCATTGGAGTGCATGAGGGCTCCGGCTTCTCCACGCCCTTTCCAGCACTTGGGATGGTCTGCCTGTGTCTCTTTCCACTTCCCTTTTGACAGCAGTTTTAATGGACGTGACGTGGGTCTGTATTTGGTTTAAGAATAATTTCTTCTTCTTTTGTCAGTTAAGATAGACCAGCACTGTCATCTTCACTGGAATTATAGACCCCTTATTCCAGATGAGAAAGGTGTTTCAGGTCACAGAGGTGAATTGTCTGACACAAATGGTAAACTTTTTTTTTCCCTTAATTTATTTGTATTTTAACTTGAAGAGTGAAAAATAGAAGCAAGAACAAATAGAAAAAAATGACATAAACAGGGTAACATACAGCAATATATATGTTACAGATTTTCAAAACATGGATAGCTAATCATATACATACATATATATATATATATATATATATGTATATATATATGTATATATATATTTTTTAGATAAAACAATTCAACACAAATCAGCAGTCCACAGTAGAAGCAGGTTATCCACAGAAGTTGTTGACTTGAACCATTCACAGCTCAGTATATTAATATGACTTTACTTTATATACCTCCATTTTTATCAGATGGTGAACTTTTGAAACTACTGAAAAGGTGGGCATGAAGACAGGCATAGTGGCACACACCTGTACCACTAGGTTCTTGGGGATGGGCAGGAGGGGCATGTGTTTGAGGCCGTTCTACACCTAAGTAGTGAGGCCGTGTCAAAAAATGCAGCGGATTGGGGTGTATTCAGCAGTAGATGGCTGGCTTAGCACATAGGAGGGTCTGAGTTCAATCTCTAAGATCAGACAAACAAAGTTATTGCTGGAAGGATACAAGGAAATTGCAGATAATAGATATAATCTATTTGTTTTTTAAGAAAAACATACACTAATTCAATTGGCAAATATTTAAGTGTTGATAGGGAGTGCCAGGGACATTGTTTGGCATCAGATATGTAATGTCAACGAGAGTGGCTTGCTTTCAGCTCGTCTTGGAAAGCAACGTGGTAGCATCTACTGCAGTGTCACGGGGAGCTTGCCTGGCTGCCGTGCGTGTTAGAAGCGCGGTTGGCTACCCGTAGAATGGGAGTCAATTGGGAAATCGTTGCTAGAATGTACTTGGAACCCATTGGTTAAACAAGATTGTTGCTTGTTGGTTTGTTTGTTTGTTTCTTGCCTGTGAGTGTGGGGAAGGTACAGAAGGCTGCCTGACTACTCACAGTAACTATCATGGAGAAGGAGGCTTAGGGAACAGATGACTTTTTTTTTTCTTATTTCTCTCTCACACTCTCTAGTTAAAGTATCTAGAGGTTTAAGAGAACAACAACAAAAAACGATGTACGTGTAGGAATGGTTTGAACTCAAAGGAGAATAGTGAATAAAAACAGATTCTGTAACACAGATGTTGGGTTCAGCTTGGGGGCTCCACAATGTGCCGGTTATGAATTTTGGATCTTTTTGATGCTGGGGATACAACCCAGGGCATCTCATATGAGGCAAATGCTCTGCCCTGGGTCTGCCTTTGGGGCTTTTTAGTGTTTAGATTTCATTGGTTCATGGATTAGCTGTGCTAGCAATAGAACTCAGTGCTTCACTTGTGCTCTGCAAGTGCTCTGCCACCGAGCTGTGCTGCCAGCCTGAAGATTTCTGACTTTGGCACTTGGGAGGCAGAACTTGGCCATTTACTAAAATGAGCAGGATGAGGAGACCTGTTTTCAGACAGGGTCTTCCTGTGTAGTCCATGCTTCTTGAGGTCACGGTGCACCCCGGGCTAGCCTTGAACTCCTGCCTCAGCCTCCCAAGTGATGTGGCCCTTATGCTGGCAAGAGTTTCTTTTTAGGCACGTTAGGTTCAGATACCTTTATGATGCTCAGGTGGAGAGTAAGTGCATTAGATACGCAAGTGATAGGTCTGTCTTGAGACATCATCAGCATACAGGTGACATTCAGGAGAAACACATGAGACCTACAGGACCAGAAGAGTGTGGCTGGGAAGAAGACATATGAGCACTTAGTGAAAGGAGTGAGGGGCCTGTGGGGAAAGAGTAAGGGTTAGAGGTGCTTGTAGCTCTCTGCCCAATGTACTTCTGTACTCTGTGATTGGGGAGAGGGTTGGAGTCCTGTGCTTGTTTATTCTAGAAAGAAAAAGTGTCTGGGGCTGGGAGTGTGGCTCAGCAGTAGAGAGCTGGCGTACATGACGTCCTGGGTTGTAGCCCCAGCACCACCAAAAAGCAAATAAAAACCCAAGCCAAATAAAAAATCCAGTGAAAAGTACTCTGAAATCAGAGGCAGGTATCTGGGTAGGGCTTGGAGACTGCCTTGTAAAGTCTTGGTGTATTTATTTTTCACTTTATTTGGTGCAGGGTCTCTATGCAGCTCGGACTCTGTAGTGATCCTCCTATTTTCAGCCTCCCCCATGCTGGGATCACAGGCATGCGTCACCATGCCCGGACTTGGTCCCCAGCTCAGAGTGCCAGGGACTGGTGCAGCATGCAGGACTGGGATTGAACCTTTGGTCCCTGCCCTTGCCAAAGCAGGTGCTGAGTGTGCTGAACTGTCTCACCAGCCCTCTAGGTGTATTTAGTCGCAGTGATTTACCTGCATTTCCAGGCCTAGCGACTCCACCCACCATGAAAGTCCCTTTTTGAGATTTCTATACCTTGAAGTCCTCCTAGGCTGGGGCCACCAGAATCCCCCATTTGGAATCCCAGGAGCCTTTTTTATTTTTATTTATTTATTTTTGTGTATTCTGTGCAGGGTCTCGCTCTGTAGCTTGGACTCATAGTGATCCTCCTATTTTCAGCTACCCCAGTGCTAGGATCACAGGCATGCGTCACCACGCCCAGACTCAGTAACTGGCTCAGTCCGCCTGGGTGAGGGGCCAGCATGGCATGTGGTTCAGGGGACCGAATCCCGGTCCCTGTGCTTGCCTAAGCAGGTGCTCAGTCTGCTGAGCTATCTTGCTGGCTCCTAGGAGCTTTCTTCAGGCTGGGGCTTTGTGGCATGCCTTTTCATGGAATCAAACCAATCTGCCCTGGAAGCTGTGGGGAAAGCACAGTCGGGAGGCTGAGGGTGCTGGAAGGCCCTGCGGAACATCACCTATGATGACACCCCGTTGCCTGGCCTGGCTCTTGGCCTCTGAATGGGCTTCCCAGGGCCTCGGTGAAGAAGCCTAAGGACTTTGAAACCAAACAGAACTAGCTTAAACCTTACTTCAGCCACCTACAAAATCTGGAGCAAACTGTGTCAACCCATTAAATCTCAGCCTTGTCTTCAGGGCAATGGGAAAAACAATACTTTATAGGGCTGCATTGGAAATGAATGCATAGAAGTCACAAGCTGCAAAATGGCAGGGCAGGGAATCAGTCAGGCCTTCCTGGCTCTGGACCTAGTTCTTAATACCACACTTGACCATCAGAAAGGGTAGCTACATGGCTACAGAGATCCGTAATCCTAGCTTGTTGACTGCTCAAGCAGCCTTTTCCTTAAGCTCTTTTTAAAGCTTCCTTCCCACCCTGTGCCATTCCACATAGCTGTCAGAACTCCAATAAACTGGTCCAAGAAGCCAACTCAAAATAAATAAGAAACTGTACAGTCTTTGTAAGAAACCCGTATCTGTTTTTGTACAGCAGTGCAGTGAACTCCAGGGAAACCTAACTCAGCACCTCAGGCAGCCCAGGGGATACATTTGCATCTTACCTACAAATTGCCTACAACAGACTCTTTGAAAGATGGAAAACCTATTCCCCTAAGATCCAGGAAGGCTAAACAGTTAATGGCTTCCCAAGAGTCTACTGTATTGCTAGGATACCAGCAGCCATGATAGGTCATTAAATATCAAAGTTTATGGTCAATATTATTATTATTTTTTTATTTTATTTTATTATTATTATTATTATTATTATTATTATTATTATTATTTTTGTGTGTGTGTGTGTGTGTGTGTGTGTGTGTATTTGGTATGGGGTCTCACTACACAGTTTGGACTCAGTGATCCTCCTGTTTTCAGCCTCATCAGTGCTGGGATTACAGATGTGTGTAATCCCAGCATCAGTGGCTGGCTCAGCATACCTGGGAACTGGGCTGGATGGGCTGTGAGTCCTGGGGATCGAACCCAGAACATCCATCAGTGGATGTCAGATGCAGCTACTAGTCATCAGGGTTTCGTGGGAAGCTGACTTACTTCACACAGTCTGCTGCCATGGTTATGGGGTTCAGAAAGTATGGTCACCAGCAGATCAAATAGCACTTAGTGAAATCCTCACTTTTCCCTGTGGCTGTAAAGCTAGTGCTTCGAAAAAAGTACGGCAGGTAAAAGCTGTCACTCCGTATTCAGTCATCCATCATGAGTCACTGTCTCTTGTATTCATGAAGAATAGAGTAGGCCAGCAGAAATTATTTTATGGAATTGTGACCAGTGGGTCAGAACTCACATAGATGGTTTAACAATTACACTAGAGTCTAATTAATGCATTTTTTGTTTGTGAAGGTAAAAACAAGTAATGTTGGATTCCTACTTAGCTTCTCTCCCATTGACTCAAAAATCCTAGCTGGGTGTGGTGGCGCATGCCTGTAATCCCAGCACTCGGGAGGCTGAGGCAGGAGGATTGTTGTGAGTTCGAGACCAGCCTAAGCTACAAAGTGAGCTTAAGGCCAGCCTGAACTGCATAGTGAGACCCTGTCTCAAAAAGGCAAAAAAAAAAAAAAAAAATCCTGTTCACTTTTCAAGTATCCTAGCATTTGTTCATTTTATTTATTTATTATTTAGTAATAGTCTATAGGCCCTGTATTAAATAATACATTTTTTAGTCTATTTATTATTTAGTATAGGGTCTCACTGTCCGTGATTCTCCTGTTTTCAGCCTCCTAAGTGCTGGGATTACAGGCACCTGTGCCACCATGCCCAGTCTCAGTCACCATCTCAGTGCTCCCCGGGAGGAAGGGCTGGCACAACACACTGGGGACCAAACCCTGGCTACACTGAGCCATCTAGCCATCCCTTGTTCATGTTATTTATTTCTAAAAATTCTTCTTTTTTCATTGCTGGGGACCAGAAATAAACCCTCATGCATGTTAGGGTAAGCACTCTATCACTTACACCTCAGTCCTTGTTACTTTATTAAAAAGCTCAGTAATGGAGAGTTAGCTTGCACGCACAAAGCCCTGGTTCAACCCTGGCAGCTCCCTCCCCAAATAATATCCCAGAGCAGGGATATTATCCCTCCTGTGCAGAATGTTGAGGTGCATGACAGAGTAGTATTCAATATGCTTGTGGTTTGTTTGGTACCAGGGGTCAAACTTTTAGGACCTTGCAGTTGCTAGGCAGGTAAGGTTGTGCCACTGAGCTATCTCCCTAGCCCCTTATTTCTGTGTTTGTAGATTTTATTTTTTCCTCTGCTGTATTGGGGGGTTGAATTCAGAGCCTTCACCTTGACCTGTATCCTCTAACCTTTTAATTTTTTATTTTGAGACAGAGTCTTGCTGAGCACCCAGACTGGCCTGGAATCTGTAATCCTCCTACCGAGGAGGAGCTGGGATTACAGGCATGGGCCATTGTACCCATTAAGAATTTTTAAAATAGTTATTTAAAGAATAAATATGTAGTAAAACAATAAATGGCACATCTGTGAACTCTAATAGTCATTTGTTGAACCTCTTTGACATTTAAGGCAGAGACTAAAGTCAAAGGTGATGTGTGTGACCCAGCCCATGCTTCTGAAGAACTGAAAGCCCTCCTATACATGGTGACAGAGTCTAGTTTGAGAGCTGGGGGACCCGAGCAAGCAGGTCCTCAAAATCTCTGAGAAGCTTGTTTTCTGGGTTGCCTGTTTGAACCATGACCCTGTTTCCACAAGAGGGCCCCTATTAGTAAGATTCGAAACAATGAAAACTCCAATACCAGCTCTTCATCAGCTGCGTGGTCACTGCACCCACCATGCAGCGGCCCTGCCCTTAGGAGACAGGAGTGGTCTCAATGGAAGGGCCTGGACCTGAACAGAGGAGGCCTGGGTTCTGACCCTTTGTCCTCACACCTGCTTTGTGACCTCAGTCAGTATCGTGTGACTGTCATCTGGCCTCCAGTTTTCTAGTGGGTCGAAAGGTGGGGCCGGTAATGTTGATTTCTCTGCTCTCCTAGATGGCAACAATTCTTAAATTCATTCTCTCCCTCCACCCCCTCTATATGAAAATAAATCGATGGAGTATCACTTTCACTTTGAACCGGGGATTGAACTCAGGCCCTTGTGCTTGCCAGGGAAGCGCTCACTTTCACTTTCAAAGGCTCTGGAAAATGATCAGGTTTTTGTTTTGTCTTTTTGAGATGGGGTTTCTCCATGTAGCTTAGGCTGGTCATGAACTCTTGATCCTCTGGCCTTAACTTCTTGAATGCTGGGATCAGAGTTTCAGTTTGGAATGATGAAAAAGCTTTATTTCTGGATTCTGTTGATTGTACACCAGTGTGAAGGGATTTAATGCTGCTGTGCTATTGAACTGTACTCTTAAAGTGATGCCAGGCGTGGTGGTCACAGCTCCTCAGGGGTAGAGACAGGAAGATGACAAGGTCAAGTCTTGGCAATGTAGTGAGACCCTGTACCAAAAACATAAATAAAAAAGGGCTAGAGGCTCAGACCCTAGTACCACTAAAAAATGGTTTAAGTGTTAAGTTTTATATGTATTTTCACTGTACAGAGACATATACATGAGTCTAAAAATTACAAATGAGAGACAGAGTGATCCCTCAGATGCCTGATTTACTGTTGAGACTTTAAAGTCAGGTCCAGATAATCTAACCTCTCAAGCTGGGAATGTACTGGGACTGCTCATTTCAGCTCAGATATACATTCAGAGCACAATAATGAGCCAGGCCTAGTTTCTATCTGCAGAGTGCGCATGCAAAAACCTTTGTTAGATTAAGCTCAGTCAGCATCCTGGTCCAGACTTCACCTGAGCTGGCTCACTTGGTCACCAAAGCACATGTGATGCTGTCAGTCTGAGCCAAGAGCCACAGGCCTGAAGCTCAGCCTAGGACCAACTTCCTTTGAGGCTAGACCGGTCAATGAATTTACTTGTGCATGGGTCTCTATGTTCCCATGAGATCAATGAATTTACTTATGTGTGGGTCTCTATGTTCTCATCAACAAAATGGAAATGATTCGGTGGCAGTGGGATTAAAATAAGGACAAGCCAAGAATATAAAAGCGCTCTTACGGGATGAGTCTGGGTGGAGCACCAGCCCAGTGACCTAGTCCTTGGCCCCTGGCCTCTGGCCTGTTCTCATCCTTGAAGTTGCATTATGTGTCTTTGGTGGGGAAGAGGAAAGCAGGGCCCTCATATTCCTTTCTTGAGAGCCTTCCTATCCCATCCCTTCTCCTCAAGATTGGTCACAGCCTCGGCTGGGCTATGGCAGGTCGCCTTCATCAGGCCTCGTAGGCTTAGCAGCTGCGGCCTTCCAGATCAGATAATAAACCTTATCACTTTTCCAGCCTGATGCAGAAAAGAGAACTCAAGATGCCTAAAAGAGAATGCTGTGCCCGGGCTTGGGATGCAGCTCTTACCTGGTATGCTTGAGCTCCTGGTTCTCCAAGGGAGGGTGGGGGTGGGGTGGGGGGAGACAACAAAGAAGTATGTCGTTTTGAAAGTAGGCATGGGGTGGAGCAAGGGTAGGAGGCTCTGGGCTGCTGGTCCCCAGTGGCCCTGGAAAACCTGCTTGGCCTCAAGGGCCCTAACTTTTGCTGCTTTCCTTGGACTTTACTTTATCAGTCAGCAGACAGAAAGGGCTATGTAAGATACTTGTTAGATCTTTTAAAGCAGAGGAAACAAGCAGATGATAAATCTCTGCCCTTGTCTAGAGGCTGTGATGTGTCTTTCTAACCTCAGGGCCTTTGCTTTCCCTTCTATAAAATGGGAATCATACCAATTCCTAGCCAAAGCGTTGTTATGGAGATGAAACAAGATGTATATATGACACACTTGACATAATGACCCGCCTGAGAGAGTGCGTGTTTGTTATGCCCTATTAAATGCATACTGGTGTTGTCCTGCTGGATAAGTGGGGTAGTACATAGAGGAGGCCTTTAAACAGCGTGATCCTCCTCCCCAGGTGTCTGTTGGTAACTTACTATGGTCCCCACAAGTCTAGCCTCTTCATAATGAACAGTTATTATCAGGTATTTCCCACACTGCCTATAATTGCAGCACTTAGGAGGCTGAGGCAGAAGGATTCTCGGTTCAAGGTCACCCTGGGTTACATGGAGAGTGTGGAGCTGGCCTGAGCTATGTAATGTGGCCCTGTCTGAAAAAAGAAAGAAAGAAAGAAAGAAAGAAAGAAAGAAAGAAAGAAAGAAAGAAAGAAAGAAAGAGAGCAACAACAAAACAAAAAGTAAAATATATTTCCTACTTTCTCCTTCTCTTAATATAATGTGTTATAGAAGAGGCCGAGGGGTCTTGCTATGACTGCTGAGGCTGGCTGTGACCTCTTGGTCTCATGAGTTCTCCTGCTGCATCCTGCTTCAGCCTCGTAATTATCTGGGACCACAGACCCCACCACCGTGCCCAACTCTCCCGTCTGTTTCCAAAGCCACATTCCATCTTCTCTGTCAGTTTTCAGTTTTTGACATTCTGGTTCCTGCTCATGTCTATTCTGTCTCCCGGCCCTGCTGGACCTCCTACTGTGGAAACCCCTCCTGTCCCTCAAGGTAGGCAGGAGCCACTTCCACCCAGTCAGGATAAAGGATCTTGTGCCCTTCTTCCATCTGGAAAAAGAAGAAGAAGAAAGAGCACAGGCTTTTGACTGGCAGCCAGCCCCTGTGACACCCCCTTCAGAATACTTCAATCTTTGGGCAGGTTTGGTTGATGTTCTTGAAGAAACCTCTTCGTTCTGTTGTACCGAGTCAGGACTTTCCTTATATTTTGGTTGCTTATTCTGAACTCTTTGGAAGTCTGAAGCTCTATCCCTGTTACTGAAAATAGAGCCTTTGGCCCAATGTTCCTACCAGTGTGGAAAACTTTGGAGCAACATCCACAGCTGTCCAATGTGTTCCTCACAAGGGTGAGTGCTAGAGCTCATGGACAGCTAGGGAAGGACAGTCGGGTGGCTTGGTTGTGGGATCAGCTATCAGGGCACATGGCGTGGGGGTCCTTAGCAGATGCCTGCTGATTGGGCAGCTCACAGATCCCTCATTCTTTCTTCTGGTTACTCAGTCCTGACCAGCCCTGGTCTTCCTTGTGAGCTTCCTCTTTGAAACACTCCAGGAAGGTGAAGGGTGCTCCCGTGTCTCCCGTGATGTGCAGAAAGCTATCTTTGTCACATTGCACAAAGAAGACAAGAAAAGTCAAGGTGAGGGGGGTTCAGAAAAGTCCTGCCCTGCAGGACCCTGCAAAGCCCCATGTCTAGGTCCACTGAGGATTAATGAGTGTGTCTCTTTAGTGGGCACGGGCAGGTTCTAAGTCCTGGGCCCTGTTAGCTGTGGGTTTCTCAAAGCCATTCTACTTCATCAGGTCTGTGGCCACCTTGCTCCTGGCCAGGACAGTGTTTTGCTGTGACTGTCATAACACTAACCAGAATGGGTCCTTAGTTGGTGTAGGTTCTAGCATTTTATAATGATGATGATGATGCTAAGGATGGTGTCCAGGGCCTCCCGAAACCTTTTGGGGACCTCTACTGATGAGCCCCTCGGCTTGGGGGCTGGGGAAGTGGAAGTTTACTGAGCTGTGCTGCGTCCAGGCAGAGCCTATGTTCAAGGCACAACGGCAGCAGAGTGCAAAGGCCGTTTTGTCCGTCTTCTCATTGACCCGCTTGGTTTCTGCCGTATCAGGATGGCTGGGTCAGCAGGCAGCACTGGCAGCAGAGTGAGGGCCTAGGCGCAGCTCTGGCCATAACTTAAATCCCTCTGATGCGCCCCCTACAGGCAGCACTCAGTGGGGACATGGGTATAGTCCTTGGGTGCTGCTCTTGAGCCTCAGCCTGCCTGCAGCCTGCACCTCAGGTCCAGTTGGCCAGAGGTGGAGGAGGCAGCTGGGCCCGGGGCTTGGCTCTGAGCAGCAGCAGCCTTGTCTGTGTCTGTCTGCTCGGCAAAGAGGTGCTGGGAAACTGGTGTTCTTCCAGCTGCCCCTCAGGCTGACCCCACCATACAGACCTGCGCGGTGCAGGAGGACATGGGGCTGAGGGGCCACTGTGATCCCCAGGCACTCAGCTAACTTAGTTCTGTTCAGAAGGCGCAGAAGGCAGAAAAGGGGCAGCAAGTCCTGCTTGAGTCTGCTCATATCCGGAGCTTGGGCTGCATGCAGTCTGCAGATTTGGATCTCCTCTTTCCCTTGCATTTCTTTGGCACCTATGAGCCCAGGCTTTGGTCCTAGCTTCGAATATCAGCCTGATCACTTATTGCCTTTGTGATTCTTGACAAGATTTTTTAACTTTAAAAGGCTATGTTTTCTTATAAGGCTATTGTATCAAAAAAAAAATCTATGTTTCATTTAGTATGAACATAGGCATTTTATGAGTAGGCACATGTATGTATATGTGGGTCTAACACATCGATGTAATTGTTGCGGTTACATTAATAATAGTTTTGTTGCATCAGGTTCCCTGGGGTGCCCTGCACTGAAAGGAAAAGCGGAGGCACGCCCTTCTCCACTTTTGGAGCCTTGGGTTTGCTGCAGAGACTTGTCCCCAGGTGACAGGTCCCTAGCTTCATTTCTGTCTCTCCTTGTCACTACTAGTTTTGGGGGTTGGGGGGTAGTGTGTTCAGGCCCTCAGGCTTCAAGGCTTCAAGCTGCAGCTTCTCTTGCTAGGGATGTGTGGCTCGCCCTCTGGGGCTCTCTAAGGACAAAGCCACAGCTCCTGCTTTCTCACCAGGGATCAGAGCTGTTTCCTGGCTGTGTAGAGCCAAGTCCTGGATGCCATGGCCTCTTAGCCCCTTGCCAGCCTCCTGTCCTCTTGTGGGACAAGGGCTCGGTCTGTTGGCGTCACTGGATTTCATCACCTTGTCTCTGCAATTTTTAATCTCTGCTGAGTAGTTCTCTGTACAGACCCCCGGGCTTCTTCACATAACCTGCCCTCAGCCTGGAGCTTCAGGTCCTTTGCACCTGGTGGAGCAAGTGGAACCAGCCCTCTGAACTGCCATGCTCCTCCCCTGAGTTCCCCGAAGGGCGAGTCCTCTCCGCTTGCAGGTCACTTCCCCACACCCTTTCCAACAGGGCCAGGCAGGCCTCTGCCTGACTCATGGCACCCCAAGCTCTGCCAGTGTCTATCAGGTGTTCCCCCAGGTCCAGCTCACCCGCTGGCATTCTTGAGTTGTTTCCAAGCTCCTTACTGATATAGGATGCAGGTGTATTTGGGAATGGGGTAGGGTTTTACATATACTTCAGTGACTACCCCATTTACTTACGGGGAGATTTTCTTCATTATTGGTTGAGCTGTTTATACCCAGTTCTAGATACAGGTAGATAAATATATTTCCACAGGAACAAGCAAGAAACTGGGAGAGTGAGGGCTGAGGCATATCTAACTTGGGGCAGGCAATATCCGCCACCTCTTGTATATGTTGGGCTCCCTTGCTGCTCACCACAGTACAGTGTGTGCACATGTGCGTGCATTAATTGACCCTTTATATGGTAAAGCAAAACTCTTAGCCTGGTGTCTTGCATAGAATAAGTTCTCATTACTTAATGTTAGCTGCTAATAGTATTGCTATCCCCCAACGACTTTGGAGTAAAAGCAATGTCATGCCAGGCACCTTATAAAGTGTCCTATTGCGCATTGGTGGAGGTTTGAATGCTGAGAGAATTTTCCTGGAGAAGGCCTGGCCCTGGTGTGCTGGGATCAGCCCGGAGTCTTTACTGACAGGTTTTTCAACAGTGTTTCTACATGCAAATTTAATTTGAATATTTTGCCTTTTAAATTATTCTTCTCTTTGGGTGTAGAACCCAGGGTCTTATGCATGGTAGGCAAGCGCTTTGCCGCTGAGCTCTCAAGTTGGAAGTGCTGTGATGCATTTCAGCCCTTGGAATGGAGTTAGGAGCTCCATCAACCCTTAGGGTCAGTTTGGAATCCATAGAACCAGCAGCAGCTTGATCAGTGAGAGGCCTCCTTTTTTTTCCCCTGTGGATGACCTTGATGACCACAAGATACATAGGCAAGAGGGTCAGGCCAGAAGTAGGAGAGGTGAGCGCAAGCTGCAGATCTGAAACGTAAGGACTCATAGCGAAGGTCCTGAGGTGTAGGAGGCTAAATGCTTACTGTGTTTCAGACCTCGGGTGGATGTGGATCATTGTATCCTCTTATGGGACCTGGGCCTGGTAACCTTTCTGTTTCTTCATCTCTAAAATGGAAATGACAATACTTAACAGGCAGATTGAGGGACAGTGAAAGTATGTGAGAGTGTTGGGGGAAAGAGAAAGCATCAAGGGGTGTACATGTGCCGTGCTTCACCTAAGAGCCAGGATGATAACCTCTGAAGGGTCTGCATTGCTCAGAGGAGGGGTGTTGGCAAAGCTGGAGCTGATGGTGAATTTGATAGCCCAGCTTTGTGAGGGCGGAATGTGAGGCCCATGGTGGTGCTTGATCTGTCACCTGAGCTCTGGGTGTCTGTCTCCTGGCACAAATGTGACACCTGTCGCTGGAGAAACAGGCCCTGGCAGCTGGTGCTGTGGGGGGAGAGGTCTGGCCAGCAGCAGCAGGCAAGTGACAAGTGTCAGTAGTGAGATCAGCACATTCTTTAGCCCCGAGTACCCCCTGGGGCTGAGCAGTGCCTGGGTAGCCTCTGGCAGGATTAACACGGAGGCCAGACACTGGGGAGGTCCACACATGGGGCTCAGTGCCTGATGCGTGATAGGCACTTGGTGAGCGTGGGCAGGGGCTGTGGAGGGACTGGGGGGACCAACAGGAGGTCCACTGTGTCACCACTGAGTTGTTTGCTAGCTCACCTCTGCTTATTCCCTGGCCAATAAGCATGGAGAGAAGAGAGCCAGAGAGCTGCCCAAGGGCTTAGAACTCACCTCTCTTGACTCTGGAATCCAGAACTCTAAACTTAAAAAATTATTGGGAAGAATTGCTCATCCGGTGCTTGCTGGCTGTCAGACCCCACGCTGGGTCTGCACTACACAGCTGGGCCCTCACACCAGTCCCAGGGTGGGGGTTTTGTCCCTTGCGTACAGATGTAGAAATCAAGGCCACAGAGGCACAATTTCGCAATTTTGCAATTTCGTGTTTAAGCAGCCACAGCTGATAAGTGACTGATACAAAATCAGGTCTCTCCTGCTCCAGAGCCTTGCTTATCGTTCTGTGATTTGCAAAGTTTGCCGAGAGAATTTCTCTGTGCTTACATTGGTAAAGGCCAGGCTATTGCCCATTTCCTGATTCCAGGTATCTCACAACTATCCGGACACACCTGCAACCTAAGGGCGTCGGGCCCTGGTACTATCTACTTCACTGAATTTCCTCCTGTAAGTACACTGCTGCCATCCCGCAGTATTTGTCTTGGGTCATGCAGTATTTGTCTTGGGTCACGAGGGAGCCACTTCTTGCCTTCTGTTAAAGAAAAACAGAACTGCTCACCCACTAACAGTGGTAATGACAGATTTTTGTCCTGTACTGTTATGAGCTCAATTCTGAATACAGCAGAGACAGCTGAGGATTTATAGCCAAAAGGAGACCAAAGGGATAGGATTAGCTGATAAGCAGTTACTAGGAGGAGGCACCCAGAGTGGTCATTCATCCCTTCATTTTTTTTGCAACAGAGGTCTTTCTTGCCTTGTACCTCAGGCTGGCATTGAGCTTGGAGCCATCCTCCTGCCTCAGCCTCGCCTCACCAGATACCCATAGCACACTTGCTGAACTGGCCAAACAGCACTGTTGTATAGGAGAGGGAGCTGAGAAGCTTGATCAGATGTATCTAGGACATTCAGGTGATCATGTCAGTAGGGAGATTCCTGCTAGCCCTGTGGGACTGGCTTAGGACCGGGCCCAAAGGGCCACACAAGTAGAGACCCCAGAGGAGCTGTGCCAGGTTGGACCAAAACAAAGTTTTTGTCACTTCTCAGCAGGTGCCAGGACCAGGGGAGCTAAAGGCCCACAGGGGGAGTTCATTGACCTTAGGGTCAGACACCTTCCCTTTACTGTGACTTCCAGTAGTCAAAGAATTGGCCTGGAGCTGAAAAAGATGAGTCTGAAAAAGAATGCTCCTGAGCAGATGTGGCTGCCCGGGTCTTTTATTCCAGCTGCTCAGGAGTCTGAGGCAGAAGCATACGTACAAAAACATATGGGGTGAAACCGTGGCTGAAAATAAATAAGCTCAGCAGCCCTGGGAACCCAGGGTACATGGGTTCAAGCTCCAGTACTGCTACCAGAAAAAAAAAAGCACCTTGAGACCTAGCATTGCTGCATCGCGTATACTTGCACGGAGCTCATCTGCTTCTGACTGCCAGCCGGCTGGCATGAAGATGGGGAGATCTTGATGCCAAGAGATAAACCTGCAGAACTTCTAGAACCATAACATCAGCTTAGGTTGCATGTGTAGGAATCCCGCAGGCACTATTCTCCAGCGGAAGCTGCTGCCCCCTGGATGTTTCAAGTCTCTGTCAAAAAGTACCCCAGGGAGAAAATGTAGGCAAGTGACCAAGTGGTGGGTGTGAGGCCGAGGCCCTTCTCCCCCTGGGAGACAGCCCGCCCTGGGGCTGATTCTGAGCTTCAGACTCCCTATCTGTAAGGTGGGGGGGCATTCATTCCTGGCCTGTCTTATACGAACTGGCTCAGGAGGTCGTGCCAATGCTTGCTTCCTAAACACCAGAGGGCCACACAAAATGTATCAACAGTGACAGTTTGTAGGGAGTACCAGACCTTGTTAGAACAACAGTAGCTTCCCCGCCTGCCTCCCTGTGTTCTCCCACCCCTTGGAAGCATCGCCGATGTCCACCTTCTGAGAGCTCGTCCTTTATGTGTGTCTGGCTGGCTGGCTGGCTGAGTCCACGTTGGTGCCCACCCGGGGGTCCTGTGGTGCTTCCCATCAGCCATTGGTTTCCGGCCTCTGGCTTCTGGTTGCAGGTGACCATCCATGTGCCTCTGCCCTGCCAACCCTCCCCCCACCTCGGGGCCACGCCCCAGCCACACATCCACAGTGCTGCTAGAGGGGAAGCAGCCAGGGGCATCTATCTGGACACTGGTTCTGGTGTTAGCCTTGCAACTGTTTGCTAGGCTTGATCTGGAATGTGAAGGGATCTCCAGAGCCTGTTCTAACTTCTGCTGACTCGAGCTTCTGGTTTATGGCTAACAATTGGTTTGTGGTCCACTGATTCAAGACCCAGTAGCTACACCCAGGCCCTCTCCTTACAGGAGGAGTCTGTGGCTCTGGAAATAGCTGTGAATATTTCCAGCCAGACTTTACTGCCCTTCCAGTCCAGCCCTTGCCTCTGTGCTTGTTCAAGAATGGGTGCATACATGTGACAGTTTCCTGGTCCTCCTTGCTCTTACCATGGCTTGGTGTTTGCCTTCTCAGATGTGTACAGGTCTAAGGTGTCCAGAGTCCTGAGGGTGTGGACTTCATCTGTCTCACACTCTCTGGTAGCTGGGCCTCCAACCCTACATTTCCAGAAGTTTATAAATTGATTTGACAAACATGAAGTCTTTCCTGCCTCCCACAGCTCCGGTTCTCTCCAGCAACTCTTGGGTTAGTGATTGGTGGGGGTAGTGATTCCCTGCAGCTTCCTTGGGAGTGACAGAGCCAGAAGCAAGGAGTGTATTTCCTTTCTCACTTGTTTCTCTCTCCTCAGCAGCTTCTGGAGAGAAATGGGCTTTTAAGTGGCAGCCTGGGAAGGCCCAGCCAGTGGTGGGTCAGCATCCGGAGGACAATGGTCCATTTCTCCTAGACCAGCTCCTGCTTTGATTTAGGGAAGGTGGTGAATTCTGATGGGCTATGGGCTCATTCACTCTCTGGTCTGCTGGCAAGGGCTGAGTTTTTTGACTGTCTCCTGCCCCATCCGCTCATGAGGAGCAGAAGGGCAGTGCCTGCCTTTGTTCTGCAGACCCCCATTTCATAAATGTGTAGGCGGCCCTTGCATTACATTCTTGTCTCCTTTCTTTCCAGGGTATGCCAGCTGGAGAGAACTAGCCAAGGCACTGGCCAGCAGGAACATCCCAGCTGTGGACCCCAACCTCCAGTTCTACCATCCCCAGAGTGTGAACCTCCAGGTAGGTGGCAAGGCTAGCCATTCCTATAGTGGGATCCCCGTGTGGTATCTGTGACTTCCTAGCTGATTGGGCCGAGATGCCCAGTCTGCCTATCTTTAAGCCCTGGCTACCACTGGCCTTGGTTGTCCTGTTTCTGCTTTTGCTATGTCATTAGAAATGTCCATCCATGCCTGATCCTTGCTAGGCATTCAGCCTCCATCTCAAGCAGCATGTCCTGGAGCTGGGTGTGTATAGCTCAATAGTACAGCAAGTACCTAATAGGTACTGTACAGGGTTCCATTTCCATTCTTGGTGCTTAAAAAATAAGAAACAAAAAAGTAGAGCAAGCCAAACAGCAAGTCTGGTTCTCCCTGGCATATACACCTTGGTAACAAGACCAGGCACTTTGTGCTGAGAACCAGGGAGAATAAGATAGACAGATGCCCCGTGCTGAAAGTACTGGGGGTTCCATTGGTAACGGAGTGGTCAGGGACTGTGACTGCTGACATCCTGCTTGTCCACCAATTCCTTCAAGGGGCCCCGAGTCCTGTCCCGCCCTTGGTTTTGTGCCCTAATATTCCCTCTAAGTCTGTTCTTCATTCTCCCACCAGGACCAAGAAATTGACCGCAGTGGGAGCAGCAACAGCAGCTACTTGAAGTGGAACAAGCCTGTGCCCTGGCTCTCAGAGGTAGGGGACTCTGCTGGCCCTGTTCTGTGGGAAGGTGAAATTTCCTTCCTTTCTCCTCTGTCTCCCTCCATCTCTTCCTCTTTGCTCTTTTTTAAAATAACCCCAGAGATCACAAAATCCTTCCAGTGATTATTACTGTTACTCTCCCACCCGGTTCCATGCTCATTTGATTTTCTCCCCCTAGAGGAAGAGCGCGCACATTTCCTGCGGGTCTCTGGGTGGAGGCTCAGCCTCTTCACTCTGGGGCGTCATCACGGCCGGCGGTGGTGGCTGGGCCCTCTAGTCCCAGCACTCTGACGTAACTCCTAGGGAAGAAGATTGGCTTACAGCTTCTGCAGTGTAGTTCGTGGCCCCTTGTCCCTGTTGCTTTGAGTCTGTGGTGACACAGTGGATCATGGTGGAAGGGGCGCAGGTCCCACGGACCCCTCCAAGTCACACCTAATTTCTTCCCCTTCTGTTCCCCCCTCCTAAGGTTTCACCCCTCCCTAATAGTGTCACAGGCTGGACACCAAGGATTTGGGTCTTTGGGGACATTCCGGATTCAGACTCTTAACAGTCATTATCCTGGTTTTATAGGTGGGAAAAGCAAAGCTCAGGAGATATGTGTTCTCTTTTAAGACTTTTACAGCCATGCCAATCCCACGTGTTAGAGATAACAGACTTCTCACATTATCTTTCTGGGACCATTAAGTCCCATAAGATTACAAGAAGAGAGGGTAATCCATTGTTGAATAAGCCCTTTAAAAAAAAAAAAAAACCGTTAACAACAACCAAACTGTAGACTACATCTCCTTGGAAATGGCCATTAGCATATAAAAGATTTCTGAGGAGTTCTGTAGCCATCTGGTTAACTTGATTTTGCTCAACATGTGCTAAACTCATTTGCCCCCCTAAATTGTTTTCTCCACAAAATACTTATTAATATTCTCTAACACTAGTGTCCTAAGGAATATCCATTAGGAAATTCTGATTTAGAAAATGTTTTAGAAAGTAGTTACATGTCTGAGTGAAAATTGTAACTAACTGGGTGTGACAGTGCCCAGCTGCTGTCCCCAGCTCCTTGGAAGATGCCTGCCTGAGGATCACTTGAGCCCAGCCCAACCTGCAGAGTGGGACTGCCCGAAAGGAGGGGGAGGGGGAGGGGAGGGAGAATAAAACAGCATTGGGCTGAGGTTTAGCTGAGTGGTGCAGCCTTTGTCTAACATCTGTGAGACCCTGAGTTTGGTCCTCAGTACTGCAGAAAGGCAAAACCCCAGCTAACCGCCACGATGTCCTCACTGACAGGCTTCTGTAGCCTGTTTCCTTTGGCTAAGAGACAGCTCCGCTCAGGGAAGTGACTGAGCTCACGCAAATTGCTTCGAGTAAGCACTTGCACCAGGACAGTGTGACATGACGTTTGGAGGGTAAAATTTTAACTTTATTTTATGGCCAGTTTGTTTGAGACAGGGTCTCATATAGCTCAGGCTGTTTTTAAACTTGCTGTGTAGTGTAAGCTGGTCTGAACTCGTGGTGCTCTTCCTGCCTCGGCCTCTCAAGTGCTGGAATAGCAGATGTGTGACACTGCACATCCGGCTTCTGTTTTGTTTACAGCCAGTGATTTTTTTGTTACTCATTTGATTTTTTTTCTTCTTCTTCTTTTTTTTTTTTTTTTTTTTTGGTACTGGCAATTGAACTCAGGACCTCACACTTGCCAGGCAGGCACTGTGCCACTGGGCTATATTCCCAGCCCTCGTGTGATTGATTGATTTAGAGACACGGTTTCTCTATGCCATTCAGGCCTTGAATTCTCTTTGTAGCCCAGGTTGGCTGGCCTCAAACTCTCAGCTGTCCTCCTGTGTGCTGGGATCCGGGCGTGCCTGCCTAGCTCATTGCACAGTCTTGTGAGTCTGCAGCACACAGTGACCACAGTCCTGGTGGGGAGCTGGCACATGTACATGATACATGTTGATGCCTTTCACTTCTCCCTCTCCTCACTTCCCCATCCCTCCATCTCCTGATCCTTTTCCAATCTACAAAAGTTCTAGCTCCCTGTTTTCCATTAATTAATTAGTTCATTCATTCTTTCATTTTGGTTCCTGGAGTACCAATGTGCTGCTGAGCTGTTCGTTGTGTCATCTAGCTTTTTTGGAGGGGAGAACCGGGGACTGAACTCAGGCCCCTGCGCTTGCCAGGCAAGCGCTTATTCTACTAAGCCATCTCCTCAGCCCTGTCAACTAGCTTTTATTTTGCTCTTTAACGCACTTATACTGTGGGTTTCTTGTACGAGAAGCCGCGCTCTTCTGTCTTGGGGCCTGTGGACGCGGCTGACGTCTCCGGGCCTGCTGGTCTGGGCCTGCCCGGGTGTCCTCATACCCTCCTGATGGATCTTGCCCGCCTGGGCGGTTTGCTTCCCAGGCTGCTCACTTGCTCAGAGGCAGGAGGAGGAGTCCTGCAGGACTGCTCCCTGTGAGGCGAGGTTATCCACACTGGGACCCACCTCTTTCTAAAGCCCCGGGGGAGGGTGGATTACAGCACTGGCATATCTGTAGCAGGTGACATCATCAGGTGGCTGTGCCCCACCCTGCCTGGAGACAGTGTTTTGAAAAGAAATTCACTTAAAGATTATCTGGCTTGGTGATCCAGCTTTCTCTCTTTTAAGGGCAGTGCTTGCATCATTTTCCTTGACGAGCTAATTATTTTTAAGAGAGCTATATAGCATTCTGTTTGTATGCATGTATGCATGCATGTATTTATCCATTTGTCTTTTTGAGATAGGGTTCACTGTGCAGTTCAGGCTGGCCTTGAGCTCACTGTAGCTCAGGCTGGTCTCAAACTTTTGAGGATCTTCCTGCCTCAGCCTCCTTGAGTGCTGAGGTTACAGGCATGTACCACCATGCCTGGCTCATGCAATGTTTGATGTTTTAGTACATGTGTGGGACTTTTTGGTGCTGGATGACCAGTTTCCTCTGATTTAATTTTTCATATATTAAAAGTAGCTCAGAAATCTAGTTTTCCCAGATCCCCAGGGAATCAGAGTCTGTGTTGTCATTGATTTCCTTTGTCTTTTTGCTGGTTCTGAAGCCCTGGGCCTATGCCTCCCTGAGCCCACCACAGCCAGGTGCCTTCACTGCCTGAGAGAACAAGCCGCGGATGTCAGGTGGCGGTGTTGTCTGTGCCTCACCAGGTTCCAATCTTTCCGGGCAGTCCTTGGCCCCACATGGCCTGGGCACCGTGGTGCTTGTGTCTCCTGCCTGTCTCTGACCTCTGACAGCAGTGAGTCCCCAGACTGGCAGTGTAGCTCCTAGCAGTCGGGAGTGCTCAGCGCCTGCTGTTACTTTCTGTCTTTAGGCGATGGCTCAGGGAGGCTGACCTTGGGGCCACAGTTAGGCCACAGAGCAAGGACATACCGTGGGAAGGGTGACTGTGGCCTCTTCGTGTGCTGCTTCCCACCCCAGGTTTTGTCTGGCCACTCGGTCTCCAGGACTTGTGCATACATGTAGAGCCCCTGGGGTGTCTCCTGGTGTGTTCCAGAGGACAGATCCCATTGGATGGCAGGGGCCAAGTTTCATAGAGTAACTTCTCAAAAGTGTATTCATGGCCAGGTATGGTGGCACATGCTCGTAATTCCTGCTATTTGGGAAGCTAAGGTTGGAAGAGTCATTCTGAGCAAATTAAACTTGTCTTGAAATAAAAAATAAGGCCCAGGAGAGGTGGCATAAACCTATAATCTCAGCACTCAGGAGGCTGAGGCAGGATGATAGCTGTGAGTTAAAGGTCAGCCTGGGCTATATAGCTATATATAGCCGTCTAAAGAAATAAGTAAATAGGATTGAGGATATAGCTCGACACTGAAGGAACAAAACAATAGTAAAAACACCCCAAAGCCACTTATATGCACCCAAATCACAAGACACTAGCAAACCCTAATGCCAGTTGGTGTGTACATTGCTGACCACAACACTGTTGCCCAACCCCAGATAGTTGTAAGAAAAAAAAAAAAAAAAACATGGTGCACACAGTCTGGTCAAAGCAAGTCAGAGGGTGTGCAGGTTATTATTTCTTTTTTCTTTTGTTGTGTGCAGGTTATTTCTATGGGCTTCAGTGGAGGCGAGGCTTGCTCATGGAGAGGGCAAGCACATAGACTCCCATTTTCAGACTTTCCTTTGCCTCCCCCTGCCTTTGCTTCTTTTGCAGGGACAATGCTCAGACCTAGGGTTCTGTGTAAAGTTTTTTTTTTTTAAAACTTTGGTGCTTTTTTTTTGCAGAACTGAGGATTGAACTCAGGCTCTTGTGCTTGCCAGGGAAGTACTTATTCCACTGAGCCATCTCCCCAGCCCTAAAGTTTTTGTTTTGAGACGGGGTCTCGCTGCGTAGTTCAGGCTGGGCTTGAGCTCACTTTGTATTGGCAAGCTTTTTTTTTGGGGGGGGGTGGTACTAGAGATCAAACTCAGGACCTTGCGCTTGCCAGGCAGGTGCTTATGCCACTGAGCTGTATCCCCAGCCTTTGGAGCTCACTTTGTACCCCAGGCTGGTCTCACACTCTATGTGATCTTCCTGCCTCTGCCTCCCAAGTACTGGGACCACAAGGCATACACCTGGCTTGTGTAATTTCTTGTAGTTGTGTTGAGATAAAATTGACATTGCATGGGGTCCATCTGGTTGCATTGTGCTTTTGCTACACCCACAGATGGTCCATCCAGCACAGTTAATCTTAGGACATTTTATTACCAGGGAACACACATCACCCCTGGCCATCACCTCTCATCACCTCATTCCCCCCGGCAGTCATCTGCTTTCTGTCCGGATTTGCCTAGGACATTCCATACAACTGGAACTGTACAGTGTGTGGTCCTGGCTTCTCTTTCACTTGGTGTGGAGTGTTCTGAGTTCATTCCTGTTGAGGCGGATAGCTGTGTTGCATAACTTCATATGGCTACACACGCTGCTGTCGCAGAAAGCAGCAGAAAAGAGGACATTGTATTCATGAAACACCGGGCCTGACTGAGAACTGAACATCCAGGTCAGGGGCAGTTAGCCAGCACAGACTGTTTGGGGTGAGCGAGGTGGCCCCTCAGAGGTGGTCCTGGGACCTGATGGTCAGGGGAGGGCCAGGCCCATCGGCAGACGGGATCTGGACAAGAGTGTGCACACCGCTAGCCCCAGGGGCTCCCTGCCCCTGCGGTCCTGGGTTCTGCCCTGTGATCTCCCTGCGGCACACAGGCTGGTGGCTTGCTTGGCCCTCTGCTCTTCCTTTTTCTTCTGGCTTCAGCCTGCCCATGTACTTCCGCCTCCCCTCGGCTCTCCTGGCATGAAGGTTTCTGAGCCTGAGAACAGTAGGTCACTACTTAGTTGGGACAAGGTCTCACTATGTATCGGCTTTGAAATGGCCGTGAACTCACCACGTGGACCAGGCTGGCTTTGACTTTATGATCTTCCTGCCTCAGCCTCCTAAGTCCTGGCATTACAGACATTTGTCACCATGCCTGGCAGATCACATTTTATTTTTATTATCTGCTCCTCTGGCGGGGCACATTTGTGTTGCTGCTTTTGCGGGGAAGGCCGATTTGAATAATGCTGCTGTGAACATCCATGTAAAAGTTTTCATGTGGATCAGACTTTGCAGTTTCCAGAGCCTCAAGTCACTGCCATCACAGTTTGTCTCATATTCTATACCTTTGGTCACCTTAGTGAGAACCCTGAAGCACATCCGCCCATTTACAGACCCCCTGCTTGAGTGGGGTTATTTCACACATCAGGGTTGCATTAGTTGGACCGCTGGCCTTCCACAAACTCCAGAGCTATCCCAGTCTTCATGGTGCCCAGCTCCCAAATGTTGAGCAGGGCTAGGGTGTGGCTCGTCACGCGAAGGCACCAGATCCATCCCCAGAACTGCCACTAAAAGAACAAAGTAGACACTGCCTCTCCAGACTCCTAGCAGGCGCGTGCCCCAGTCTGTCTCTGCAGCTGAGGCCACAGAGCTGAGCTGGCCACCGGACCACCGGGCTGCTGGGTTGATGGGTCTGAGAGACTGCTGCTAGCACTTGCCGTGGGCTTCTGGCCTTCCGTGTCTGTGGCCATATGGGACTGCTTCTCTTCATCTTTTTTTTTTTTTTTTTTTTTTTTTGGCACTTTTGGGGTTGAACGCAGGGTCCCCAACGTGCTCTGCCTCTGAGGCACGACCCCTGTTTCATTTTTAACTGGTGCAGAGCACTCAGTGCTTCTAGAATAAATATAGGGAGATGTTGCTCAGGGATCAGCTTCTACAAGCATTTGTTCATTCAGGTAATTGTGACTCAAAGAAATGAACATAGGGGAAAATGCTGTCGACTCTCCCTAGGGAAGGCAGAAGACCTGCAAGAGGAATGTCTGAGAAGAGCTTCAGGGAGGGAGAGGAGCTGGCCTGTGCAGGAGGACTGAAGGGGCCTCCGGCCAGGAAATGGTACTTGTAAAAGCTTGGAGAAGTCAAAGAGCAGGATATGTTTTACAAAGGCAGGGAATCTGGTGTAGGTGGAGTATGGGTGTGAGGGGAGTGGACACAGGTGCTATGGAGGTAGGTTGGTCAGGAGAGAGAAGGTTTTATTCTGAAGCCCTTTGAGGGCTGAGGCAGTAGAGTGACTTCTCAGGGCTCGGCTTTTGTCTTTTTTTTTTTTTTTTTTTTTTTGAGACAGGGTCTCACTGTGCAGTTCAGGCTGCCCTTAAGCTCACTTTGTAGCTCAGGCTGGTCTCGAACTCACAACAATCCTCTTGCCTCAGCCTCCCGAGTGCTGGGATTACAGGCCTGTGCCACCATGCCCGGCCAGGGCTTGGCTTTTGAAGGAAAATTCTGGAGGCGGGGAGGGGACACAGTGGAGGGAAAAAGCAAAGACCTACTCATGCGGACTTCTGCTGGCCAGGAGGTGGAGCTAGGTGACAGGGACATCCGGTGTGAGCCCCCCCTCCCCCCAGCTGGATTTATCCTTCTGATTTGCAGCCCCAAGAGAAGTCAGTTTACCTCTCTTGAGCTGCAGGATCCTTCTGAAGTGAGCCTGTTCCAACACATTTTCTCCAGCATTTTCTGTTCCTGTGCTGGGGAAATGCCTTCTCACAGTGTCCCTGAGTCACCCAGCTGGCCTGGAGCTCGCCGTCCTCTTGCCTGCTCCTCCCAAGAGGCCCAGGTCGCAGGCGTGATCACCACGCCTGGCTTTCTCTCCTTTGGCCTCAAGGCTCTCAACAGAGGCTGCTGGTGGTGCACCTGCTCTTGCTCTAAGTAGAAATGCTTTCTGGGGGAGAGAATGGACACCAGGCAGTGTGGTTTTGCTGGGGTCCCACATGCCTGCCAGATGTAGTCTCCAAAACTCAGAGCGATACAAGTCCTGGTACAGACTGTATATGTGTGCCAGAGGTCCCCAAGACACCTCCCCCACAGCCCAGCATAGGGGAGATGTGGTAATCAGGCCCCTACCCTGGAGCAGTGTGCCCACTCCTCCCTATGCAGCTTCCCCTGATGCCCCCGCTCCCTTCCTAAAGTAGGGCAGGTCCTGAGAGTTGGGCAGCACTTGGCCTGCCTGAACCCTGTGCCCCTGGCCTGTACCCTTCCTTCTCTGGTGACAGGCACCTGCCGTGGCCTCCCTGTCCCACAGCCTCCCCTGCATTTTTAGGCCTCAGAACCCTGAACATCTCCAGAGAGGGCAGAGAGCAGGCCATTTAGAAGAGACAACTGAGTCTTGTAGACTGGATTTGAAGAATTTCCACACAAGCAGCACAATGTCCCCATTCTTTCCTTCTCCGGAGCCTTAAACCGCCTCCCACCAGGCCCCCACCCCCGTTCCCATGAGCCGTGGCTACTTCCCAGCCCCACACATTCCTAGCTCTGGCCAGGCGAGTGCTGGGACATGCCAGGCTGCTGAGGGGTCAGGGGGTGAGCGGCTCCTCGTGCCTCCTCAGAGCCTGCTGTGCCCCTGAGGCTGTGCCCACCTTGGACCTCTGTGTTCCCCGCGCCCTCTCAGCCCTGCCTCCCCCAGCCCTTGCCACTTCCTTCAGTCTGAGTCTCACCTGGGGCTCTCAGCCACCTCTGCATAGTCTTCTTAAGGACAGTTCAGGCTCAGACACCTGCTGGGCCACAGTAGGAAGGACGGAGGGCCTGTTTGGGTAGTGTCATGAGGCCTCATGGCCCACAGCTCAGAAGTGCTGCTCCAGGGAAAGGTGGCAGAGGAGAGAGTGGAGACAGGAGAGGGGGTAATCTAAAACTCTGGTCAGCTGGGACAATATCCCCAATTCCCTTTCCTCTCAGTTGTACCCCTCCCAACCACCCAGAGAGCTAGTCCTGCTGAAACCCTGTCTTCAGAAAAGGGAAAGGAGTTACCCTGCCCAGTCCTGTCCCTGCCCCTTGCCACAGCTTTAAGGACACTCCTGCCTCTGCCTGTGGTGACTGAAGCGCCTGAGAGCAGCAGCCATATCCCACCATGCACTGGGGCGGCAGGATGGTTCCCACAGGCCTCCTGTGGGCTCTCGAGCTGCTTCCCCAGGCTGGCTGGAGACCACTGGTGGCTGAGATTTCAGCAGTAGACAGCCCTTCCTTGGGCTCAGGGGCAGGACAGGAGAGGCAGCAGTACCCCTTCCCCCTGAAATGCAGCTCTACCCACTCCTAGTGCCATCTCTGTTGCTGTTACTCTATCATGGCCACCACTTTCTCTTGGGACATACAAGCTAGGTGCTTCTACTTAGGAAGAATGGAATGGGGTGTGTGTGTGTGTGTGTGTGTGTGTGTGTGTGTGTTTGGCCAGAAAGACAAACCCTGTCTGAGGTCTAGGCCATGGGAATTACGTTCATTAGATTTCCATCCCTGTGATAAAGATAGCTGAGCAAATGAACCAATAAGGAGGAAAGGTCTGTGGGCCCTGTCGCTGTGGTTTAGATCTGTAATGACACAGTGCATCAGGGTGGAGGAGGCTGCTTACCTCATGCCATCCAGGAAGCAGAGAGGGAAGGGGGTAGGCTCCTAAGGTCCTCTCAAGGACACACCCTAGGGACCCAACCTCCTGCCACTGGTGCCAGACGCTAGGGGCCAAGCCCTCAGCACATGTCAGGTCCAACCTCTGGCAGGGCTGAATATGGCACCGGGAGTAGATTGGAGTGGGTTTGGCCTGCCCCAGAGAGAGCAGGGCCTGTGTGTGCTGGGCTCCTGGGCTCTTGGCGCACACTCACCACCTGCCTCTGTTCTGGCCCTCAGTTCCGGGGCTATGCCAACATGCATGTGTTTGAGGACTGGTGTGGCAGCTCTATCCAGCAGCTACGGAGGAACCTGCACTTCCCCCTGTACCCGCACGTGAGTCCCACAGTGCCTGTGCCTGCCCTCCCTTCCCCCAGATCCTCCCCAGCTCCCGTCTCTGGCTCCCTCTGCCCTGCTCCCTCATCTTTTTTCGCCTCTTTTCTGTCCGCATTCCTTCTTTTATTGGGTCCTCTGGTCCCTTGCTTCCTTCACAGGGATTCTTTAGATTTCTCCACCATCCACTGCATCCTTTCAGTCAGGCCCTCACCTTCGTATGCCTAGAGCTTACCCAGGGCTGCCACCCGTGGCTGTGCAGGTTGTGCACCATACCAGGTCACCTGAGTAAAGTGGCAAAGGGAACCAGGATGCAGCCTGCGTTCCACTCACCCCGCCACACTCTGATTTCTCCTGCACGACTCTTTCCTGGTCTTTGCATCCATCCTAGAGGGTCAATTTCCTCTTCCTGCTATTAGGTAACAATTTTCCCCCTTTCTTTCAATAGATACGCACAACTCTGAGAAAGCTGGCAGTATCCCCCAAATGGACCAACTATGGCCTCCGCATCTTTGGCTACTTGCACCCCTTCACTGATGGTGAGGCACCCTCAAAGCTTTGAATAACCCAGTAACTGTAAAGTAATCCTGTGCTGGCCTGTCTGGACCTTGTTGATCCATCGTGAGATGGGGGGAGGGAAACTGAGGCACACATAGTCTTACCCAGATCCCCCATGCCGATTGACTGATCTCTGGGAGTCATCTCCATTGCCACATTGCCCCAAGGACCCAGAAATCCCCACTGAGCCAAGAGGGGCCAGAGCATGATGCCCTCTAGGGGGAAGTCAGTCCTAAATCCCAACAGGGTCCTCCTCCCAGGGGCATGCTGTGCCTTCCCTGCACTCACCTGTGCCTTCCTCCTGCCCCTCCCCCCAGGGAAAATCCAGTTTGCCATCGCTGCAGATGACAACGCAGAATTCTGGCTGAGCCATGATGACCAGGTCTCGGGCCTTCAACTGCTAGCCAGTGTAGGCCAGGTAGGTCAGCACAGCCTGGGCTGCCCTGTGTCTGGGGCGGCCGATGGGGTGAAGAAGCAGTGAGAAGCAGCCCTGGAGAGGGGTGGCCCTGGGTGAGGTCTGGAAGACACCTCCTCTGGGCAAGGACATCCTCTGAGTCCTTCTTGCCAATCTCCTTTCTGTTTCCCACCTCCCCTCTTTCTTCATGTTCCCCCTCTCTGCCTAGAGTGGGAAGGAGTGGACTGCCCCTGGAGAGTTTGGCAAGTTTCGGAGTCAAATTTCCAAGCCGGTGAGGTGAGTGAGGAGGCTGTGACAGGCAGGTGTTCTCCCAAGCCCTGTAGACTGAAGCCATTCCTGCTTGAAAGCCCACAGGCCGTCTTCATGACACAGCCTTCCGGGCGGCTTTTTGGGTACATGGAGTCTGGCTTGCGCAAATCTGGCCTGTCCTTCCTCATTTTAAAGCCTGGGAGGGGTGTAATTTGAAGCTCACATGGTTAGTGGTAGGCCTAGAAAACAGGTCACCTTGCTTTAGTCCCTGCCCTTCCCATCTGCATCCCTAGAATGCCCACACCTTTAACGGCCTGTACAGCACTGCCCTCTGGGCTGCTAAAGGGTCCTCAGGCAAGAGAGAGCAAGACTTCCCACCTAGAGTAGCTGGAGAGGCCTTGGGTGCTGGAAGAATTTCCTGACTCTAGAGCGCCACCTGGTGGCCACGGACGCAAGGCAGCACGCGGTGGCTTGAGTTATTGGGACTGGCTCCGTGGGCAGAGCAGTGCTGCACTCCCAGCCATGTGGGCTCTGTGATTGTCTATGCATAAGTTCCTTGGACTCTGCTGGAAACAGCAGCTGCTCTGTAAGGAACCTGCAGTTACAGTTGCCGGGGTTCCCGTTCCCCTATGGGAGGCGTCTGGCCCCTGCCCCACCCCACAGCAAGAGCCCGGGCAAGGTGTGATGGTGGCCTCCCTGCTCTCCCGGCAGCCTGGTGGCCTCCCGCAGGTATTACTTCGAGGTGCTGCACAAGCAGAACGATGAGGGCACCGACCACGTGGAGGTCGCGGTGAGCACCCCACACCCCGCACACCTCGCCAGCCGGGGGTGCACCCCCAGCCTCCCACAACCGCCCTCTCTCCCTACAGTGGCGGCGGAGTGACCCTGGAGCCAAGTTTGCCATCATCGACTCCGCATCTTTGTCCCTCTTCACCAGTGAGTGGGGCCAGAGTGCCCACCCCGGGGACTCCCCTTGGGGAGCGGCTGCTTGGGGGCGAGGTGACCCCAGGGTGCTGGGCGAACCCAGAGCCAGAGTGTACCGTGGTTGGTGCCTTGGTTGCGAGCTCCACACCACCTCTGGGAACGTGCTAGACTTCCTGGGCCCTTACCTGGAAAAATGCCCTTTTCTACCCATGCAGGACAATTGCAGTGCAACTGCAGGGCATCTAGGGATTTGGGCCTCATTAAAGACTGAAACGTAGGGAGGTCATGCTAAGGCTGGAGGAGTGTCCAGGGCAATTGAGTGAAACCCTGACTCAAACTTTAATAATAATAAACCTTGGAGATGTAGCTCAGTACTCCTTGAATTCAGTGCCCCAAAAACTAACAGCCATGTGTGATGGCACATGTTTGTAATTCCTGAATGCTGAGACATAAGGGTCACAAATTCAAATCCAGACTAGATAATGTAGTGACTCAGTGAAACCTTGTCTCAGAACATAGACAGGGTCTCATTATGTAATTCAAGCTGGCCTTGAACTTACGCCTAGATTGGCCTTGAACTCACAGGGATCCTCCTGCCTCAGCCTCCTGAGTGCTGGCATCACAGGTGTTCACCATCATGCCTGACTCAAAATATAAAATAAAGGAAAGGCTGATGGTGTAACTTAGTGCAAGGCCTTGGTTCAGTCCTTAGGACTGGAAAGCAAATAAACTCTTTAAAAAATCATCAGTGAGTCCAGCCCCCTGTTAGTATCCACAGTTCAAGTGCAGAGTTCACCTACTTGAAATTTGCAGGAAATGAACTCTTCAGTTGCACTTTTCCCTGCTTGCCACCTCTTCAGCAAGACTCATTTCCATTGGCTGTGCTAAAAATTATGGGGCTAGAAGTATAGCTTAGTGGTGGTAGAGCAATTGCCTACCTTGTGCAATGCCCTGGGTTTAATTCCTAGCACCATGAAAACCCAAAAAAGCATCTGTAGGCAGCCTGCATGGCAGGTGTGGGAAAAGCAGGTAGACCTGCAAGGGCCAGTGGGAAAGGTGAACGCCCAGGGAGACTGGAGCCACCCAGTGCGCCAGCAGGGTTGCTGGGAGGATGTTGCTGGTGACAAAGCAGGAGGCCATGAAGTCTGTGAACTTCTGGGGTAGTACGAGAAGGGCTGCTGGGAGTCACGTGTTCAGCATGAACCAAGAAAAGAAGCATAGCGGAGTTCAGGGGGGAACCAGAGGGACCGACGAGGCAGCCAGCCCTGGGGGCTGGAGGCAGAGCTGTCATCTGAGCGGGGGCTACAGACAGATGAGCCGAGGTGGCAGAGGGCAGACCGGTGCCAAGAGTGGGCTGGGGGAGAAAAATACCAGAGGCTGAGCCCTTGTGCATGGCGGTCATTGCTTTGCATGCCATTACCGAGAGGCCGATCGGCTGGGTTTGAAGTTGGCCTTCCTACTTCCTACTTCCGAGATCTTAGGCAGGTGACTGATTCTCTGTGCCAAGGTCTGCAGAACAGAAATGCTAATAGTACTGGTAGGGCAATCCTAATTTGGAAATTTAAATCGGAAATGCTCTGAAATCCAAAACTCTTTGAGCACCTACAGAATGTTTAGATTGGGGATTTTCAGCTGGTTAAAGCTTCCACAGGTATAGTGGCACCTCAGCTCACAAACTTAATTTGTTCTACAGTTTTTGGAAAACATGGCTATGGTTGTGTTTATCACCCTATGTAAAAGTTTTTGAATAAAATTTTGCCAAACTCTTTTGTTTGTGAACCAAATTGAAATACTTCTGGTACAAGGCATTGTGAGTAAGAGATACTCAGCCTGTTCATAAGTCATACAGTGGCTTTGAAATGGACTAATATTTGTAGAATATTGTGGTACTGGGAGGCTGCTGGGGTGTAGTTCAGTGGTAGAGCATTTACCTAACATGCACCAGGTTCTGGGTTCAGTCCTCAGCAGAAAGAAAGGAAGACAGAGAAGGAAAGGAGGATATGAATGCTGGTTATATAAAATTAAACATAATGAAAATTTTCTATCTGCAGTACTTTAAGGAGAGAGATCACTTTATCCAATCTGTGCAGAACTGGCCCAACCATGAAGCTGGTGGGGGGAATGAGTGGGGGCCACAGGTGGCTGGAGCAGTGGGAGGAGGGGCTGAGCTGCAGCACGAAGTCTCGCCCAGGTCCTTGGTCCCTCAGAGGCAGCAACCTGGATCTGTCCAGAGCTTGCAGTCTCCCTCTGCTCTGTCCCCCCGGCCCCAGATGAGACTATCTTAAGGATGGATGAGGTGGGCCATATCCCGCAGACCGCAGCCAGCCACGCCGGCACCTCCAGCTCCGTGCCCATGGATGAACAGCCCCCGGCCGACATGCTACGGCCTGATCCCCGGGACACGCTCTACCGAGGTAAGCCTTGGCTGCTCTCTGTCACAGTGCTGGGAACCACAGGCCACCGTACCTCTTGGTGGTGACAGGGAAGGCTAGGGAGACTTCCTTCTACCACAGCGTCCCAAATCACAGAGTCTTTTCTTTCCTTTGTAGTAGAAAATGTAACAAGTATGGAGGAGAGTCCAAAACTATGAATGTCCAATTTACACTTCAGTAACAATTACAAAGTGAATTTATATATCCACTACCTGGGAGAAGAAGTAGAATTAGAATCCTGAAGTCCTCTCAGCTCTGTACCACAAATATGAGTCTTTTAGAAGATTCTTTGTTTATTCAGTGAGAAATACATTGTCTTTCTTTTTTTTTTTTTTTGTTTTTTGATGTATGATCTGTAATGATCCTCCTGTTTTTAGCCTCCCTAGTGCTGAGATTACAAGCATGCTCCACCATACCTGCTCTTGGTGGCTGGCTCAGTGCACCCAAAGACATGTGGTGCCAGGGATTGAACCCTGGTCCCTGTGCTTGCCTTATCAGGTGCTTAGGCCACTGAGCTATTTCACCAGCCCTGTTGTCTTTTGGTAGTTTTTTTTTGTTTGTTTGTTTTTTTTTTGGGAGAGGCAGGGGTGCTGGATAGAACCTGCTAAGCATGTGCTCAGCTACATTCCTGGGCCAGTCATGGTAACATGTTGCATGTTTACATGACAGTGTTCCTGTCTCCTTTAAAAGAAGAAAAACAAGCCAAGCATGGTAGCTCATGCCTGTAATCCCAGCACACAGGAGGCTGAGGCAGGAGGATCGTTGCAAGTTTAAGACCATCCCAGGCTACAAAGTGAGCTCAATGCCAGCGTGAACTGCATAGCAAGACCCTGTCTCAAAAAGATAACAAAAAATAAAATAAATAAAATACAACTGGAAGCTTCAGGCAGTTTGAGCTGCAGAAGGAAATCTGGGCACAGCCCTGTACTAGGCTGGGGCCTTGTGCTGTCTGTGGAAGGAAGTCCCTAGACCTTACTGAGGCCAGCCACATGCCGTGACAAGAGGGCAGCTTCTCAGGGCCAAGGACCTGGCCCTTCGGAGCCCATGTGGCCCTAGGAAGGCCTTGAAGATGCTGTCTCCCCCTTTAACCCTCTGCCCTCATTCTCCACAGTGCCTCTGATCCCCAAGTCCCATCTGCGCCACGTTTTGCCTGACTGTCCCTACAAACCCAGCTACCTGGTGGATGGGCTTCCTCTGCAGCGATATCAGGGCCTCCGCTTTGTAAGTTGGGGCTGGGTGCCAGAGAATGGGGGGGCGGGGGGGCTGCTTGGGACCTGTCCGGGAAGGTCGAGCTGCCTCCCTGCTCTCCCTCTGCCTCAGTGGGCAGCCTTCCCAATGGCTGACTGGGTTATATGGATAGGCTGGCCACAGAGCCTGGGAATGAATGGGGTCCTTAAGACCCCACCTCCAGCTCTGCTCCAGTGAGGGTCTGCACTGAGGGTCACACTGCCTGGTCCTGCCTGCTCAGTCCTGTTCTGCTGCCAGCCAGTGGCATAAAGAGAGAGAGCTTTAGAGGACTGACAGCCGCCAGAGGCAGCATGAACATGGTCTGTCTGGATCCAGAGATGAGTTGGAGATAGGAGGGAAGTGGGGGAGTCACCAGGAGCCAGAGGGTGAGGGTCATGATGGCAGATTTTGTGTTGACGTTGACTGCAAGCCGTGTTTAAGCAGTGCAGTCAGAGGAGGCTGCTTAGGCTGTGGAGGTGACAGAGGGGGAGAGAAGGGTCTCTCCTGCTGCAGGGCATGACAGGGACAGCAGTCGAGGTGGTATGCACTAAGGAATCTTGGCTCAGGACAGAGCGTGAATTAGAAGGGACTCTGGGGTGTGTCATTTAGTAGTTGACCCGACACTCCAAACATCTTCCCACAGGCAGGTCCTGAGCAGCCCTCATGGGGCTTGCCAGGAAGCCCCAGCCCGAGCCCGCTGGCTCCTTCCAGGATCCTACCTCTCACTCCTGTTTCTGTTTTCTCCACCCCCAGATTCATCTGTCCTTTGTTTATCCCAACGACTATACCCGCCTGAGCCACATGGAGACCCATAACAAGTGCTTCTACCAAGAAAATGCCTACTACCAGGACAGGTGGGCGGCCCCAGATGGAGTAGAGCAGGAGTCGGGGGGCTGCTGGGGCTCTTGCACATGGCCACGTGTGCCCATGACCTCAAAGATCCTGTGTTTTTCCTGCACACATGTAACAGACACACATATCTGCACACGCGTGCATGCATGCGTGTGCACGCACACACACACACACACACACACTCCTCTTTCTGCCTAAGACTGAGTCCAGGGCACCCCTTGTCCTTCTGCATGTCCTTGTCCTTGCAGGTTCAGCTTCCAGGAGTACATCAAGATGGACCAGCCAGAGAAGCAGGGCCCAGAGCGGCCAGGTACAGGGTGACCAGTGACTTCCAGGCTGGGAGGGTGTCTATAGCCTGCTTCCGGGAAAGTTCGGACCATGTGGCCCAGCCTCCAAGGGGCTCTAATGACTGGTCTTTCCCTGTACCCAAGGGATTGGAGAACTGCCACCCACTTTTGCCTTTCTTGCCAAGATCCATGTAGGCCGTGGCCCTCACTGATGGCACCGGGGGTCCGCCTTTGAGGAAGTGGGCTGCTGGGGGCACAACCTTTCCTGCTATGCCATTTCGGAAGCTGTACCATGCAGATGCCTTGTCTCCCTATGGCCTTTCTTCTTGGTATTAAAGCAGGACTGAGAGAATTTACTGGATCCCTAAAAGGAGCCAGGCATCTGCCAGGCCCTTTGTATATTCACTATCACTCCATCTTCCTAGCAGTTCTCTGAGAGATGGGTTTTTATAGCCTTTCCGTGGTTATAGCCTTATGTGGTTAAAGAAACTGAGGTTAAATGAGGCTGAGTAAATCGCCCCAGATCACTCAGCAAGGGGCAGAGCCTGCATTGAGTCCCCATCTGGACCCCTCTCTGTGTGTTACACAGGTGATCACCAGCGTCTTGGGTATCTTGGGAAAAGGTTGAAAATTCCTGATGCAAAGAATGGTTGTTATTAACAGGTTTTGAGGACGAACTTCTAGAAGAATCTCAGTATGAAGAAGTGGCAGAGGAGACCCCTGCCTCCTTTAACCGGGACACCGAGATGCAGGAGAGAAAACCATTGCCTACCTCCAGCCCCCAGCAGGATGTCACTGATTACCGCCTCCGAAGCCTGCGGAAGCTCCTGGCCCAGCCTCCAGGGGACCTGGGAGCACCCTTCCCCCAGCAGAACTCCACGGCTTCCTTCCCACGGAGGAGCAGCGACAGCCTGCAGCAACCAAAGAGGACGCAATTGTTCAGCCCCGCACCCAGCCAAGACACCCTGCACTCTGACAAGGGGAGATCCAGGGCCCCTGGGCGCTCGGCACAGCACCTACCTCTCCTTAAGAGGGCCAGGCCCCCAAGGAGTGACCTGGGGAAGACTCTGGAGCAGTCGCAGTGGCTGAAGCAAGTGGACTCCTACATCGCACAGCAGAGACAGGGTGATGGGTTGGCAGCACAGGCCCCCAAAGAGGGGTGGCCAGGGGAGGAGGAGGAAGAGCTGGCAGCTGTAGACCAGGATGGACCAGTGGAAGGAGGAGAGGAAGAAGGGGAAGAAGAAGAGGAGGAGGAAGAAGATCTGAGTGAGGTGTTTGAGTATGTACCTGTGTTTGACCCAGTGGTCAACTGGGACCAGACCTTCAGTGCCCAGAATGTGGACTTCCAGGCCTTGAGGACGGACTGGATTGACCTGAACTGTAACACATCCGGCAACCTGCTGCTACCTGAGCAGGAGGCCCTTGAGGTCACAAGGGTCTTCTTGAAGAAGCTCAACCAGAGGAGCCGGGGGTAAGGTAAAGGGCTCTCTTGGGGCCCAGGCTGGACATGGCAGGGCCAGCTGGCCAGTGGGGCCCCGGAGGCTGGGGGAAGTTTCTTCTACTACAGGAAGAGAGGAACTTGACCCCCAGCCAGGCTCCTGGGCAGTGTAAGCCCCTGGTGGTCCAACTTCTGGCCCTGCTGGGCACCAGTTGGACCTCACCGTCAGGCAAAGGCTGCAACCCCAGGTACCTGATCCAGGGTCCCTGGTACAGCCTGGGAAAACTAGTAGTTGTTGCCTCCTCCACAGGGGCCAACAGGCAAAATGAAAGCTAAAGCTTTATATTAACACTTTAGTTGTGGAGGGTCAGAGACATAGCTCAGCAGCATAAGTGCCTGCCTGGCAAGTATAAAGTCCTAAGTTCAATCCCCAGTAATACCAAAGAAACAAAACAAAAAACACTTCAGCTATGGGTTAGAAGGGCTGGGGCATGAGATATGACTGAGTTCTTTGGTTTTGGTCATCTGTTCATTCACTAACCTGTCTTTTTTTTAGAGGGGGATAAAATTTATCTACCATTGAATTTATCACTTTAGAGTGTACTGTGGAGTGGTACTAATTCCAGACCATTCCGTTCCCTCTTAAGCTAGCGAGAAATGCCAGGGTAGAGTCCCAGCACTGAGGGTGGAGGGGGGGATTAGAGATTGTCTGAACTCATCTAGAGAAGAAGAAAAAGTATCTAAAAGAAGCTCCATGCCAGGAGCTGTCACTCCTTGTACCTCTCTCCACTAATCTGCCTTCTGTCTACTAATTTGCCTCTTCTAGATGTTCCATGTAAGTGCAATTACAGTAAGTCCCCGATCGTAAGTCAGATTTGTTTATAATTCTGAGTAAGTAAAGCAAGTCTTAGACACCTTTGACACAGATGTACAATGTGAAGCTTAAAACCAAACACACATAAATCCTGTAAATTCTTTTTTACCTTTACAGTTACCTTAAAATGTTAACATATACACCTGAGCTACTTCTGAAGTTTATTCACGTCTATGAGTGTTCATAATGCAGGGTCCGTTTATAGCTGTGAAGCTTTGCAACTCGAATGTTCTGGTCTGGTTGTAAGTCAGGGACTTACTGTATATAATATGTAGCCTTTTTTTGTCAGGCCTTTTTCACTCAGCAAAATGTTTTATTCATTTTATTTTATTTTATTTGTTTATTTACTTGGTACAGGGTCAGACTACACAGCTTGTATTCGTAGGGATCCTCCTGTCTCAGCCTCCCCAGCACTGGATTACAGGCGTGTACCACCACACCTGGTCTCTGTGGCCGGCATGGTGCACCTGGGATTCCGAGGAAGGCATGGCATGCAGTACCAGGGGCTGGACCAGAGTCCTTGTGCTGGCCAGGCAGGTGCTTAGGCCACTGAGCTATCTCCCCAGCCCAGCAAAAAGTTTCTAGGATTTATCAGGGGGAATACGTCAGATACTTCCTTCCTTAATATTGTTGAATAGATCTTATTTAGTGGATAAACCAACTGGACAGCACACATCTGCAATCCCGGCGCTCTGGGAGGCCGAATCAGGAGGATCACAAATCCAACCCCAATCTGGTCTGTTTAATGACTTACTGAGACTCTATGTCAAAATGAAAAAAGGGCTGGGGAAATAGCACAGTGTGAAAGATGTAAATTCAGTTTCTAATGCCAAAAAAAAAAAAGTAGAATCTAAAGTTTGAAATGAATGCCTACATTTGTAAGGTGAGCCAGGCATGGCACTGTGTACTTATAAGCCCAGCACTCAGGAGGCTGGGGCAGCAGACAGAAGGGTCACAGTGAGTTTGAAGCCAGTCTGGGCTACATAGTGAATTCAAGGCCAGCTTGAAATATATACCAATCTTCTCTCTCAAAAACAAAACAAACAAAATTGTGATGATCCATTCACTTGTATGATACTTGATTTTTTTTTTAAGGAAATTTACTTTCTTAAATATAGTGAAAATACATTAAGTTCTCAGGCAGAAAGATGTACTAACCTCTGATGGCACTGTGCTCCAAGTCATACATAAAATTTGTCATAAAGCCTACTTAATCCAGTTAGCTGATATGAATAATAAATGATGCTACTGGCTTAAAATTTCTCCTTCTGTGTAATTAGAAATGATTTCAGTTTTCCATCAGTCACATAGTGGTGACAGTGCTGGAGGTCACACCTGGGGTGCTGTCCCACAGAGCTATAACTCCAGCGTCTTCCTCTTTCATTTGAGACAAATTCTCAGGCGCCCAGGCTGGCCTCCAACTCTTGATCCTCCTACGTCAGGTCCCGAGCAAGTGGTACCACAGCAGGTGTCATATTTTTACTTTCAATTGATGCATAGTAACTATGCAAATTTATGGGGTTTTCATACATACATGCACAACATTTTAACACACACATACAACATGTCATGACCAGAGCAGGGAAACTGGCATACCTGTCATCTCAGACATTTATTATTTCTTTGTGTTGGGAGCTTTGGACGTGTTCTTTCCTATTTTTAAATAATCAAGAGTGCTGTTCCACCATAGCTATGCTGCTGTGTTCCCTGTACCTGTTCCCCATCCTATCTCCATCTTCTTTGCATCTTTCCTTGGCGCTGGCGGCCACTATTTCTACCCTCTACCTCTGTGACATCAGCTTTTTAGCTTCTGCATGTAAGTGAGAATGTGCGATGTTTGTTTTTCTGTGTCTGATTTCACGTAATGTAATCCAGTTCTGTCCACATTACTGAGCGTGACAGCATAGCTTCGTTCTTTTGCATAGCTGAATGATATTCCCATGTGCGTGTGCATGCCCACTGCATTGTTTTTACCCGTTCATCTGTTGGTGAACACTATGGTTGGTTTGTTATCTTGGCTATGATGACGCTGCTGCAGTAAATCTGAGTGTGGGTGTCTCTGACTTACTGTCTTCAGTCCTCTGGTTGTGTACCCACCAGTGGATCACTGGACCATGTGACAATTCTAGTACTAGTTTGGCTATTCAGTTTTGTTTTTTGGTTTGATTTCAGATTTGGGGTTGCTTTTTGGGGGTGTTGTTTTGTTCTACTTCTGGTACTAGGGATGGAAGCCAGGGACTTCACACTGAGCTGCTCCCCAGCCCCCTTTTTCTGTTTTTTTTTTTTATTTTGAGAGAAGTTCTGACTAGGTCCCTGAGTTGCCAGGCCGGGCTCAAACTGGGCAACCCTCCTGCCTCAGCTTCTCAAGAGTCATAGGATTACAGGAGCATGTCACCTGTAACTGCTTTGCTTCTAGTTTTAGGGGAACTGCCTCATGGTTTTTCTCAGGGGCTGTCCTCCAGTACTTTTCCAGCAACCATATTTGACATCCCTTCATGTTCTCCTTGGCATAGTTTTATTCTTGTTTCTTTTTGACCCTGTGGTTTGGATTCCTATTTCCTTGATAATTGGTAACATTAAGCATTTTGTTTTGTTTTTGTTTGTTTTGCAGTACTAGGAATCGAATTCAAAAGGCTTTGTGCTGAGATATCTGTCCAGCCCTTTTGTTTTAGTGTATTTAATTTTGAGACCGGGGCTCACCAAGTTTCTCAGTTCCCTAGGATAGGCTCAAATTTGAAATCTCCAGCCTCAACCTCTCCAGAGACCTGGATTTACAGTCATGTTACTCCAGCTTTTTCTCTGTAGACTCTGGCTGTTTCCATATCTTCTTTCTTTATAATTTATATTGTTTTATTTTTGAGACCGTGTCTCATTGTGTAGCCTAGATCAGCCCTGAATTTGTGACCTTTCTGCCTCAGTCTCCCAGTAGCTGCAATTACAGGTATTTGTCACAATGCCCAGTGTATAGATTCTTAAAAATTATTTATTTAGACATGAGCGTGTTAGCATGTTTCCTTTAAACCAGAGCACTCTGGTAGGCTGAGACGAGAGGATCACCAGTTTTTGTCCAGCCTAGGCAATTTAATGACTTAGAAGACTCTACTTCAAATTAAAATGTAAAAAGGGGAGCCTGGGGATATAGCTCAGAGGTGGAGGGAGCATGCCCAGATTTGATCTTCAGGACCACAAAAGCAAACAAATAAAAATGAAAAATCCATTCAGGTCATTTGCGCAGGTGTAAAGCAGATGGTGTGTTTTCTGAGTCCTTTTATGCTCCAGAAGGGTGGTCGGCACTGATCTCTTGCTGAATGAGCTGTTTGCAACTATTTTTACCCAGTTCCAGAGGTTGTTTCTTCACTCTGTTGAATATTCCCTTTACTGAGCTGAAGCGTTTTAGTTTGATGTAATTCTGTTTGCCAACTTTTTTGGTGGGGGGCTGGTGCCAGGGATTGAACTCAAGACCTTGTGCTTGCCAGGCAAACACTTTTTCCACTGAGCTATCTCCCTGGCTTTTTTGCTCTTGTCACCTGTGCTTTTGAAGTAGTGGCTGAAGAGTCTTGGCCTCATGCAATGTCCCGAAGCATTGCTCTTGTGTTTTCTTCTAGAAGCATCATAATTTTAAGCCTTACATTTAAGTCTGATTTGTTTTGAGGTGGTTTTGTATGGTGAGAAATAGAGGCCTAACTTCATTCTTCTGTATGTGATGTCCACTTTCTCCACCATGCTTTGTTGAGGAGGACGGTCCTCTATCCAACATGAGGTATTTTAAAGGGTGCTGGGTTTATCTCTGGGTTCTCTGTTCTGTTCCATCAGTCTGTGTGTCTGCTGTTTCTGTCGCCACCATACTGCTTATGATTTTAATTATGATATCAAGCCAACCATTTAACACTTTTGTAATAACCCATCATGCCTCGCAGACTTTTCATTTGAGCAGAGCGTATTTATTATCAAGGCTCAGTTTCTCCAGGAGCCTCTCCGCCTTATTCACCCTGTCTACTTAGGATCTCAGAGCTGTAAAAGCTCATGGAGGCTGTGATACCTGGAGGCCGGACATCTTGCCTGAATCCCTACCCCTAGCCAATGGCAAAGCTGGAACAAAAGCCAGGGTCTTCTGGCAATGGGCCTGTGGGCTTCCAGCACACGGGGATGTCCTTGCATTGTGGGGAGGACTTACTCAGGCCCCACCCTGTGTGCTGCAGGAGATACCAACTGCAGCGCATTGTGAATGTGGAGAAGCGTCAGGACCAGCTGCGTGGGGGCCGCTACCTCTTGGAGCTCGAGCTGCTGGAACAAGGCCAGCGCTTGGTGAGGCTGTCTGAGTATGTGTCCACACGAGGCTGGCAGGGCATTGATCCCACTGGTGCAGAGGAGGCTGAGGCCCGGAACCTTCAGGGCCTGGTCTGGAGCCCCCGCAGCCGGCGGCGAAGGCATGTCCTAGATGTCCGTGATCCTGAGCCCAAGCTGTGCTGGCCCCAGGGCTTTTCCTGGAATCACCGAGCCGTGGTCCACTTCATCGTGCCCGGTGAGCTTCTGCAGGGCAGTTAACCACGGCACAGAGTCAGTTTGCCCTGATTTGATCTCCTGAGAATCTAAGAGAGGAATCGAGGCTCAGCAAAGAGAGGGAACATTCTTAAGGTGACAGCCAGAGACAGGAGCTGAGACTAGACCGTGACTCGAAGGCTGGGCTTCTTTCTTTTAGACTAGGTTTCGTGGGTGGGTGTGACCATCACTTGGGGCCATTGTTGGAATACGACACAAAGAGCTAGAGAGAGTGGTTTTAGGTTTTGGTGCTGGGCACGGAGCCCATGGCCTGCACATGCTTGGCAAGCGCTCTGTTACTGAGCCACATCCCAAACCCTAAATGGTTTTGATGATGACAGGCAAGGATGTGGCAGCGGGCTAGGACAGTAAATAGTGAGTGATGGTAAGATTGACTGTCAGAGCCTGGCGGGGATGCTGTGACCCCAGCCCAGGGTCCTCTTCTGGGCCTGCCCTCGAGCTGTGCAGGAAGCCTGAGACGGAGGCCCCTTCATGGCAAGAGCTACCGTCCTTCAGGCCTCTGGTGCATTGCTCGTGGCTTGCCGAAAGTTGTGTTTTCTTCACAGCAGGGGCCTAGTGGAGACTCCTGATCCCGGGGGAGCTGAGACCAGAGCCCTCTACCTTTCCTTACCTCTCTTTTTTTTTTGCCTGACACCCTGGGGTAGTAAAGAACCAAGCGCGCTGGGTGCAGCAGTTCATCAGAGACATGGAGAACCTGTTACAGGTCACTGATGACCCCCACTTCAGCGTCACCATCACTGACTACAGCAGCGAGGACATGGATGTTGAGATGGCCCTGAAAAGGTCCAAGCTGCGGAGGTGAGGACACCCCTTCCCCACCTCCCTGCTCCGTCAGGGCAAGCCTGGGCACCTCCTTCCTGAAGTCCTAGGGCTGCCAGGTCCAAGGGTGAGCCGCCCTACCCAGCTTCCCTAGATTCTACTCTCCAGTTCTTTCCAGGATCCCTGCCTGTAATCCCACTGCAGTTGCATGTATTATCTCTTCCAGGGTCCCTGACAGTGACTCCTAGCACTCAGATTGTCCTTTCTTTTTTTCTGCAGCTACCAGTACGTGAGGCTCACTGGTAACTTTGAGCGCTCTGCTGGACTTCAGGCTGGCATTGACCTGGTGAAGGTAACTGGCCTGGAAAAGGGTCGGGAAATGGGCTAAGAGGTAGAGAGAACTTTGTGTTACGTAAGATAGTGAGCCCTTCAGTGGGGGAGGAAATAGGGACCTGGGAGTGTGTTGGTCAGCTTCACTTTACTGTAACAAGTATCTGAGAGAATCATCTTAATGAGAGGGAAGGTTTATTTTGAGTTATGGTTTCATCCCACAGTGGGTCAGCCCCATTGCTTTTGGGTCTATGGCAACACAGCACATCATGGTGGGAGAGGACGCTGCTCTCCTTGTGGTGGCAGAGAGGTGAAAAAGACAGACAGGAAGTGTTATCCCCTCCAAGGCCACTTCCCCCATAGCCCTGACCTCCCAAGGGCTCCACCATCTGCCAATAGCTCCACAGTCCAGGGACCAAGTTTTTAATGCATGGCCCTTCCAGGAACTCTTTCCCAAACCACAACGAGGAGCATTGGGCCCAGCGGCAGCATACCTGGAGCTTTGATCCTCAGAGGACTAAGCATTTGCTCAACTGTCCGGGGCCACTGTCCAATGGTGAGACGCTGTCTGATGTGTCTCCGTGGCTCTGGCTCTGGACATCTGCCCCGTGGTGGGGTCATTCCAATAGGCCGGAACCCGAGGGTTCTCCTGGGAGTCCTGTGAGGGTCTAAAGACCCCGTTGTTGTGTTCCCAGGACCCTCACAGCATCATCTTCCTCTGTGACCTCCACATCTACTTCCCGCCTGGAGTCATCGATACCATCCGGAAGCACTGCGTGGAGGGCAAGATGGCCTTCGCCCCCATGGTGATGAGGCTGCACTGCGGGGCCACCCCTTGGTTGCCTGAGGGTGAGCCCTGCCCTATGCTGGGGAGGAAGGACGGCGTCCCCCATGGTTCCTAACCTCAGAGCTGCAAGCACATTGACAAGTGCCAGCTCCTTGTACCACCCCGCACCCCCTCCCCCACAGGAGCATCCCCTGGAGCAGCGGGTATAGCAGTGAATATTTCCTGCCTTCTTCCCCTCATGTGCTTGTCAGACACGGGGACAGCACCTCTCATGCGTGGCTTCTGGGCCCTAGGATGCTTTGTGGGTGTCATGGCCGGAGGCTCCCTGCCTGTAGAGAGGGAAGTGAACAGTAGCTCCAAGGGGCTGCTGCTGTCACATCTGATCGCAGGCCTGGGAGCAGCCAGGGTCGCTCCCGCATTGGCTGAACCTTGCACCTCTGTTCAGGACCTCCCCCCGATAGGCTATGTGTTTACTTAGTGGAGACAACTTTTGGCCCGTGCTACCCCTCCCCCTGTCTTCAGAAGAGCCTCTGGTGCCCAGCCAGGGACCTCTGTGGTCCTTCTCCTCCCGGCCTCAGCTTGGCTCACCGCAGATTCTTGGCCGTCCACAGGCTACTGGGAGGTGAATGGGTTTGGACTGCTTGGCATCTACAAGTCAGACCTGGACAAGATCGGGGGCATGAACACCAAGGAGTTCCGGGACCGCTGGGGTGGAGAAGACTGGGAGCTGCTAGACAGGTGACAGGGCCAGAAGTGTCCACGGGGGCTACTGGGACTCCATTCAGCGTGGTGCTCGGGGAGGGACAGGGAGGGATGAGCCCAGTAGCACTGAGGTCACACATCCCAGTGCTCTTGGGTGGCTCACACTCAGCTCCTGCTCATGCCATCTGGATCATAGGGCTGGTGTGACACTAACGTTAAAGGTTGGCAAACTGGCAGAGGAAAAACAAAAATCATTGAGCTGTGCAAATGCAAGTAGCTGCATTCTCTGTACCAGGCAGGAGCTCTGGTGGACAGGATGAGCCAGGCCAGCTCTTCTCCCCACTAGCGCCACCTGGAGGAGGGGTGAAGTGACACAGGCCAAGGTCAGGAAAGCTGCCTAGGCCAGCAAGAGAGCTGGTGTGGACTGGTAAACGGCCAGGAGGCTCTCTGGAGCACTGAGCTCCTGGAGGCCAGGGGTGCAGGAGCATGGCCTGAGGGCAGACAGGGACATGGAACTCAGTGCAAATTGTGGGCTTGGCAAGGAGGGAAGAACACATTGGTGGTGAGAAGCCTCCCTACATCTGTGTAAGATTCCTCACTCAACAAGCCTGCTGTCTCTAGGGATGGTACTGTACACTCTTGATCTCAGCTCTTAAGAGGTTGAGGCGGGAAGATCAACCAGCCCAGAGTACAGTAGTGGATGAACCCTGTGTCAGAAAAGTTTGCACTAGAGGAAGAGAAAGGAAAAAGTGTGATACCTTGAGTTTTGATCCTGAGAGGAAGAAACAGAGGACAGTAAGGGGGAAAGAAAGGACATACATGTCAGAAGCTCTTGGAAGAGGTAGATCAGAAAGATGACCTGGCATGGGGAGGTAGCCTGAGATGCAGGGCAGGGTGCAACCACTATCACTGGTACCTGTACTTTGCAGGAGAGTCACACAAGTAACCTTGTTATTAGCAAGTGTCCCCATTTTTCAGAGAAGAAAACTAAGTCATAGTAGAGAGTGGTTAATAGTTTTGCCCCAAACCTTTCTTACTAAAGTCTCGGAGGCTTAAAGGGCAGCCTGTTCGTGGTTTTCCCGTGGAGGAAAGAAAGAAAAAGGTGGTGCTAATGCAGAACTAAGAGAATTGAGGGGGGAGGGGAGAAGCTGAGGGAGCTCAGGTCTCATACAGCTGGATCACAGCAGGCTAGAGCTGTGCTGCAGTTCCCGCACCCTTGGACTTCTGGCTGGGGTTCATGCTTCTGTGCAGAATTCCAGTGTACTTCCCCGCTCCTCTTGCCTTCTTTGGGGCCCAGCAAGAAAGACGCTGCCCCCTAGTGGGCTCTACATATAGACAAGAGACAGCACAGGTCCGATGTGCCTGGTATCAGAGAGCTTGCCTGGCATGCATGTGCTTAGGGTCCATCTCCAGTGCTGTTAAGAAGAAAAAAGAAAAGAAAAGGAAGGAAGAAAAGAGAACAGTGGAGCAGGACTGGGCAGGTCCGGGATGAGCCGTGTGGCTCCAGCGCTCTGCCCCATAGAGGGCAGTCTCGGCGGGTGACCTGCAGTCTCTGGGCAGCCACCATCCCTACATCTGTGTGCGTCTGTGTCAGGGATGACACTAGAGGTGGCAGACCTGGATGCAGAGATGGGTGTATATGTAGTGTCCCCTGCCTAGAGGTGGTGAACAGGCTCTGACAGATGCTGTGCCATGTGCAGGCAGGGGGGGCACTGGTACTCCAGCTCCAGCTGGATGCCTGACTTCTGACTACCCTGTGCCTACTTCCTTTGTCCTGTGGGACATTCGCAAAGATGGGTTGGTCTGGGTGGAAGGGTCCATTCCCAGGACTGAGGGCTCATCCTACTCCTCGTTCTCCTCAGGATCCTCCAAGCAGGCCTGGAAGTGGAGCGTCTCTCCCTCAGGAATTTCTTCCATCACTTCCATTCCAAGAGAGGCATGTGGAACCGCCGCCAGGTGAAGATGCCGTGAGGCCCACTCTGTGGCTCCCTGACTGGGGGCCGCTTCCTGTGCCCTGCTCCCTGTAGAGGAGAGGGAAGATGGGGGCAGAGGATGCCTGGGCCCAAGAGGCCTCAGCGCTGAGCTCTGTCCACCGAGAGCTGTCCTGCAGTGGAGAGTGAGGCTAGGGCCCCTCTGCCCCTCACTCAGCTGATGGATGGCTCCTGAGAAGATGGCACGGTGAGGGCAGGGAGAAGACACCTGTTTGAACAATTCCGTCCTCGTCCCCGGAGGTGCATTCTGGAGTCCCCTGAGCTTGCCATGAGGAGTGTTGACCTGAACGGAGATACAGACCTGGCGTCCACTAGGGAAGGGTGTGCTGAGAGGGTGTTCCTACTCGCAAACCTCAGGCCTACTTGGGTGCTGCAGTGAGGCCCGTGAGCACTGTCCTGTCTAGCAGTGCTGGTCCTCTGTGGAGCAGTTCTGGCCCTAGCCCAGGCTTATGCTTCCAAGCACCTGTCCCTCCAGGTAGCCACTGAGCGGCTGGCCACCCTTAGAGCATTCAACTGAGCCCTCCTGGAGGCACTCACTTGGAACTGAGAGCATAGAGCTGGGGGTGCCTTCCTGGTCAGGGGGTAGGAGGGAGGTGGGGTCTGGAAGACAGTGGGCCCATCACTGCCAGTGAGCACGGTGTGGCCCTGCACAGAGTGAAGAGCCCAGAGAGACATGGCCCTCCCCTCCTCTGGGGGTGGGGTGCAGAGGCCTCTGGAGAGTGCATGCTGTGCAAGGAGGATTTAGACAGACTGTGGCAGTGCTCCTCAGACTAAGGGTGTGGGGGCCAGCGGAGGGGTGGGAAGGGAAGTAGGGAGAGCCCAGCCACCTGATCCTGTGTGGAAGCAGAGGACAGGCAAGGGTGGCTGGGGGTAGGGAGTAGTAGAGGGCCAGAAGCCCCCTCCCCCCGGTGGAGTGACGAGAGAAGCAGCTTCAGGGTTATGGCCCTGGCCTTTGCAGTCTGCAGCCACCCCCTCGGTCATGCAGTCGTCTTGCACTAAAACCCCAGATGCTTTTGTGGTTGGGGCCTGTTCTACTGCTGCTGTTCAACTCACCAATGTTGCATTTGGGTGCTTGCTTCTGAACCCCGAGTGTGTGGAGGACTCCCTGCCCTGGGGAAGGGCTGGGGGAAGTGCAGCAGGGTCCTGAGGCTGCTTGGCTGAGCCTGAGGTCCACTCTGACTGCCCCTACAGCAGCATTTGGAGCTGTGGGGCCTTCCTGGGGCATCTGCATTCCTGCAGAGCAGAAGCTTGGCAAGAGATCTGTGGGGCATTGGAGAATCGCTGCCTTCCTATAAGGAATCAGGTTGGAGCAGTGGCTTAGGGATACCTTAGATCTGCCCCTGGGCTGTGGCCCCTTCTGGCTCCTGCTCAGGCTTACTGCTATCTGGCTTTAAGGGCCCCTAGGAAGCAGGTAGGGCTGCAGCTGGCCAGCAAGGGGCCAGGTTCTCTGTAGGGCAGCTCAAATTCTTGGCACTGGAAGACCGAACCTGTCCCTGCATCTCCGCTGCTGCACTTCTAACGACTGGGGCTTGGCCAACCTGCCTGCACCCCTCTTTCCCGGCCAGTGCCTTGTGTTTGTTACTTCCACACCGTCTGCCTTAAGGGGCCTGTCCTGGCCTCTGCTCTGTAGGGAAATGTCTTGGATAGGGGATGGGAAGGCATTAATTAAATATAGCATCTTCTTAGAAAACCAATGGCTCCTGTGTTTTCCTGTCATCCATTCATGGTCGGGGAGGGAAGGACCGAGGGGCCCAAGGATCACATTTCTGCCTCAGCTCTCTGGGCTTTCATGGCCATGCCAAGGATGCCTGCCCCCCTCCACTCTGCTGCTAGTTTCGTGTCTGCTGTATTAGGGACCGCATTCTCTGTGCTGTTACTTACTCAGAAAGGGCAGAGAACTGTCTTCTAATGAATGAATGACCTGTTCAGGGTAATGGGAGGTGCAGTTTCTGCTGAGAAAGGCTGTAGACCCACTGGGCAAATGGGGCAGAATGGTTTGTGAGCAGTGGAGGAGCTGTGGGTGGCTTATTTTTCTACACGAGCTTATCTATCTATCTATCTATCTATCTATCTATCTATCTATCTATCATCTGTCTATGTATCTAATTTTTTTAAACCAGAAATTGATCTCAAGATCTTGTGCTTGCCAGGTAGGCACTGTGCTGCTGAGCTAAATCCCTGGCCCCTTGTGTGGCTTATTCTAAAATAGCAGATAGGGCTGGGCCTGTAGCTCAAGGGTAGAGTGCTTACCTAGCATGCATAGGGTCCTGGGTTCTATCCTGGCATCACAAAAAATCATTCTATTTGGGCTTGGGATGTCCTGGTGCTTCACAGGTACAAATTGACTTCCCTCTTACGTACACTTGGCAAAGATCAAAATTTATGTTCTTAGATGTATGTTTAAAGGCACAGAAATGGACTGGGAGATAGCTCAGCAGCATAAGTGCCTGCCTGGCAAGTACAGTGAGTTGAATACCGGCACCACCTGAAGAAATGAAAACAAAAACAACAAAAAAAAAATGCAGAAAGGTTTATAGTAAGTTCTTTGAAAAGTATCATAAGATCTGATCAAATATAGTGAATGTTTAAATTCTTTTTATAAAGCTATTGTGATAAAAGACACATTGCCATTAATCCGCCTCACTTGAAACACAGCTGTCACACTGTTCTGGCTTCTTTCATGCCTGGCTCAGGCTTGAGGGCCTCTCCGAGTATCTTCTGCTGTGTGGTTGTGATTGCCTCCTTGGGCTGCTTCAGTCTCAGACTCTCAGCTTTCGTGGTCATTTCTACTTCAGGGAGGAGCCAGAAGCCTCACGGGTTTGGTGAGAAGGGTGGAGGGGACATGCCATGGTTTTAAGGAGTCTGCATTTCCCATGGACGGTGCTCAGCAACAGCCTTCACTGTATTTTTTATCATACGCATAAAGAGGGTTTGGGGAACTGTTTCAGGAATGCAAGAATGATGGGATCTTTTTTTTTTTTTAATGCATTTGGTTGTTACAGGGTCTCACTATGCAGCTTGGACACATAGTGATCCTCCTGTTTTCAGCCTCCCTAATGCCAGGATTACAGGTGTACACCACTATGCCTGGATTCTGGGGGGGCAGGGCTAGTGCTGCACACAGTGCCGGAAATCTAACCTTGGTCCCTGCACTTGCCACTGAGCTATCTCGCCAGCACCAGGATCAGTGTTTTTGAAACAAAGGGATTAATAGTGTGTTTTGGGGAGGGATTTGAAACAGGGTCTCAATATGTAGTCCAGGCCAGTCTTGAACTCATCAGGTGGCCTAGGCTAGCCTAAAACTCAGAGATCAGGGCTGGGGAGATGGCTCAGTGGAATAAGCGCTTGCCTGGCAAGTGCAAGGGCCTGAATTCAATCCCCAGTTCTGCCAAAATAATAATAATAAAAATAAAATTCAGAGATCCTCATAAAGTATGTATTTATTTTGAATAAATTCTTTAAATTGAGCCCTTCCCTGTATGTTTTGATCACACTCTGATCAGTTGGGAACTGGCTCATCTGTAGTGGTTAAGAGCTCCTTCCAGAAGGACCCAGAAGGAAAGCGCATGCAGATGCCCACCCAGGGGCTGGAGCCCTGCCCCTAACCATGAAAGATGGACTCAGAATGGCTTTGCCGAACTCTTTATAGAGGGGAAAAATTCATTTTACAGAAAGGAAACATCCTGGAGCAGAGGCAAGAGGGAACAGAGAGCGGGATTCACAGCACCTCCAGTCAGGATTCTGCCTGGGAAGGAAGATGGGCAGAATTGAGCGCTCCTAGGGCCCCGACCTGGTCCAGTCATCTCACCCAGCGGAACATCTCGATGCAGGTGCTGCGAGGGGGCCAAGGGTGCCTGCACAGCCCAGCAGGAGCAGAAGCAGTTCTGGACCCAGTTCCTGTGCGGGAAAGCAAGGTGGAGCTGTGGAGCAGTAATAGAGCTGCCCAAGGCTGGGGATCACACCTCAGGCTCCGGGTTCCCCCACAGCCCATCTCTGACTATGGAAAGGTCTGCGCCCCCCGAGCTGAGGGAGAAGCCACCAGTGCCGGAGAAAGAACTCAGGGCAGGGTCTGTGGAATCCTCCAAGGACCGACCTGGCGAGGGGTGGGGTGGGGGTGGGGGCTCCCTGGGACCCCAAAGCCCCAAGCGGATGAGTGCAGGGCCACCTGGGGGCCCCAGGCTCCTCACCAAGTGCCACATCTCTTCAGAGAGGACCCCCGGAGGCCCTGGCAGCCCCGAAGCCCATCTTCTGTGCCCCGAAGGCTGTGATGAAAACGTTGAAAACCACAGTGATGAAGACTAGGGCGGTGGCGGCGTTGTTGAGCTGGTTGAGTCGCCACTGGTTTTCTACTTCGTTCAAGTTCAGCCGTGCTGTGGAGCCGCGGGGAGAGGGAGGTGAAGCCAGGCCGGGAGCACAGCCCAGAGCTTACCTGCCACGGCTGCCCGTGGTGTAGAGAGCGAGGTCTGCTTCCTGGACGCTGCAACTGGGTCTTCTAAGACGGTTAGAAAAGGCACCTTTGACGCCGGTGGGAATGTAAACCGGACAGCTACAATGGGAATCAGGAAGGCGATTCTTCAAAAAACTAGAAAATTGAAATCGCACGTGACCCAGTGGCTTCCCTTCTTGGCAGACTTCTTGGAATCTTCTTGGAAGATTCACCGACAGACATAAAGCGATACATGTGATTCGTACCGTGTTTCTGGCAGCACAGCTCCTAATAGGCAAAGCCTGGAGGTGGCCTGGATGTCCACCAACAGGTGAATGGCTGAAGAAACTGCATTTACACACAGTGGAGCACTTCGCTGCTGCAGACCATGATGTTAAGTGAAATAAATCAGACACGAGCTTAAATATCACATAACTTTTCATGTAAAAAACTCAAAGTAGCTGGACACGGTGGTGCATGTCTGTAATCCTAGCACTCGAGAGGCTGAAGCAAGAAGGCTGTTGTGAGTTTGAGACCAGCCTGGGTTACAAAGTGAGCTCAACACCAACCTTAACTGCCTAGTGAGACCCTGTATCAAAAATAAACACCCTCCCCCCAAAAAGAAACCAAAGCAGGGCCAGCGTGATAGCTCAGCAGACTACAGCATCTGCTTAGCTAAGCTTAGGCAAGCACAGGGACTGCGTGCGGTTCGATCCCTGGCACCACATGCCGTGCCAGCCCCGCCCCCAGGGCGGGCTGAGCTGGTCACAGAGTTGGCATAGTGATGCCTGCCTGTAATCGCAGTACTGGGGAGGCGAAAACAGGAGGATCACTATGAGTCCAAGCTGTGTAGTGAGACTGTAACAACCAAATACATTAAAAAACAAAAACCCTAAGTGTAAATAATTAAAAAAAAAAAAAAAAACAGACAGTAGGAAACTGGGAGATAGTTTTATAGATGGGAAAGGGTTCAAGGGAGGGGAGGGGAATTAAAAAATTTAACTGTGCTAAGGACATGTACTTACCCGCTGAGTGCAAACATGGATGGCAAACATGTACTAATGAAAATATTTTCAAAAGGGTCAGCGGCACGGTCTCTGCCCGACCAGTGTAAGATCCTGAGTTTGATTCCCCAGTACCAAAAAAAAAAAGAAAGGGAGCTCTGCTATTAGCCAGAGAGGATGGTCCTTCCACAAGGGGTGTGGTGCCTCCACCCTAGAGGAGCCCAGGAGCCGGCCATCAGCAGCTCTCCTAGCGGAGGAGTTGGTACTTGGGAATCCGCAGGGGCAGAGGGTTGACGGGTTGTCCCAGGGCTAAGGTTGGCGTGGGGACGCAGGGCCCCACCCCCACCCGGCGCCTCACCTATGACCACGAGGAGGATTCCGATGACCACCTGCAGCAGCAAGGAGATGCTGATGAGGGCGATGAGGACGGCGTAGTAGGGGGAGGATGGCCCGTTCTCCAGCACCGCCTTTAGCCGCATGGCGTTGGACATGAAGAGTGCCACGTCCAGCATGCTCTCGGCCACACTCTTCTTGGTGGCATAGTGGTTCAGGTTGATGGGCTGGTTCCTCGTGGGGTTGGAGTTCCCAGGCTGCAGGAGAGAGTACTGGCTTAGCTGGGAAGGGAACTCAGCGGAGAGGCTGGAAAGAGGTGTTTTGTTTTGTTTTGCTTTGCTTTGTTGCTGTGGTGGGGATGGGCCCCATTGCCCCAGACACAGAGCCCAAGTGCTCTCCACTGAACTCCCCGCAGCCTGATCCCCACCTTGTTTTTTTTTGAGATGGGGTCTCACTAACTTTCCAAGGCTAACCTGAGCCTCCTGCCTCTGCTCCCCAAATATCTGGGTTTGCAGCTGTGCCTGGCTCATTCCAGATCTTCCTCCCCCCACCCCCATGCCAGTCCTTGTTAGGGGACAGTGTGCACTCTGACTTTTCTTTGGAGGATTTTCTCTATGAGATGGGGATCTCACTATATTGCCAGGGTTAGTGCTTAGCTCCTGGGCTCCATCAACTCTCCTGCTTCTGTCTCCTGAGCAGCTGGGACCACGAATACAATGCTTCAAGGCTGAGGAGAAGGACTGTAATGCCTTTCCCATAGCAGCTGGGAAAGCCCTTGCTGACAGGCCTGGGTAAAAAAGCTGGGGGCTGCTTAGAGAATTCCCAAGGGCTCTGAGTACTGAAATGATGCTGTTGTGATTTCTGTCTCACAGAGGACCACCCCTTCCCTTACCCTCTCATGGGTCCAGCTGAAGAAAGGTAATTCTACACTAAGACTTAGGTGGAATGAAAAAGACTGTCCCTCTCCCAGAATGTCCTGGTCTCTAGGGAGGGCGCACAGCTCAGCAAATGAAACGCAGGCTGCATTTCGATCCCTAGGCCAGGAGCCCAACTTTTTTCCTAGGATTTATTCAAGCATATTATACATTTGATTTGTCTTTGCAGTATAAAATAAAGCTCTTGGGTTGGCCAGATAGCTCAGAAGACTAGCAGAGACCTGAGTTCGATCCCCAGCATGCTGTGCTGGCCCTGCCCCTAAGGCTTGCTGAAATCGCCAAAGAGACTAGGCATGGTGGCGCGAGACAATAATTCCAGAGCTTGGGAGGCTGAAAACAGAAGGATCACAAATCCAATCTGTGTAGTAAGACCCTGTAGACCATACATAAAAAATAAAATAAGGTTCTTGGTACACACTTGTAATCCTATCACTCAGAAGGCTGAGAGCAGAGGATCACTACGAGTTCAAGGCCAACCTGCATATTATTAATGAGTTCAAAAACAGCCTGAACTATATAGTGAGGCCCTGTCTCAACAAAAAAAAAAAATACATATATGTTCTCTGAAGATGTCACTCACTCAAGAAATGGAGTTCCAAAGCAGAGAACATGGCATGGGCCTCTGGTTTGGGTCAAGAAATTCCGACTGGATTCTGCAGGCACTTCCAGTCATTTAAATGATTAAGCCAGGAAAGACCAGAAATGGAGAGACTCATTTGAAAGTTATGATCTTAAACTAGATGTGGTTGCACATGCCTGTAATCCCAGCACTTGGAAGGCTGAGACAGGAAGATCACAGACTTGAGGTCAGCCAGGCCACCGAGCAGCACACTGCCTCAAAACCATGATGGGCTTGATTTAGGCTCAGAGTGACCAGGAACAGAGGTGGAGTCACAGCTCAAGGGGAGGGACGTGACCCAGGAGATCACCACAGGACGCAGTATCAGCAGAGTAGGTGAACAGATGGATGGACAATAGATGGATGGACGGACCCATACACTGGTAGGAAGGACAGATGGCGTCGTGGGTGGGTAGATGGATGGATGGATACAGTAACAGAGGGGTGGGACAGGTTTCAGATCTGGATGCTTCTAGTACCCTAGTTAGTACCCAAATAGCCAGCAAGTTATTTTACTTCTGTGTATCTCATGTAACTACAGAGAGCCTGGGGGACAGGATAAGGCCCATTTACCTTGGCACTCTAAAAACTTGCAAAAAGTGCAGTGGTCTCTAAACTAACTTTCTTTCTTCTTTCTTTCTTTCTGAAGCAGATGCATTATTAACTGACCAAATCATAAAAACGCCATGGTAGACTCCTTAGTTCATCCTTCTAATAAGCCTGTTGATCTGGTCTTCCCTATTTCTAGCATCTCCACCTTCCACAAAGTGGGTGGTCTTTTTCTTCATTCCACCTTGGGGAGATGATGACTTGAATGGCCACAGGAAGTTATGTGCCTCTTTGAAGTGTTTTCCAACAGTGTAGATCTCATGAATCAGATCCTCCATGCAGATGATTCCATATTTACCAAGAGATCCAGCAATCAATGAATCATCTGTCAAGGTAATTCTCTTCTTACTGATTTTGCCATAGCCACACTTGTATATTAGTTCACTCACTGACTTCAGGTTTGGGTGTCCCTGTGCAATGTGTGGCTCCAAATTCTCAGCATGTTAACTGAAACCTTGTTGAGCTTAACGAAGGCACCGCTGAAGATTTGGTGGAGGCGAGAAGCTGCAAGAAGGACCTTTGGGCTCACAGCACTGATACCCCTGATCTGGATGACAAATGCCAGTTTGGGCTCTGCAGGGACATGGACATTGCCAGCTTCTCTCGCCATCCTAGCCATTCGGATCTCAGTTCTGTACATCTGTCTGTGCTCCTTATGATAGTGTCTGGCTTTTTTCATAGATAAGCTTCCTCCTCACCTTGTGAAGCATCTTCTGGGCAAACTTCTTTCTCAGGCGCTTTATCTTCATCTCTGCCAAATGTCTTCGCTTTCTCACAAGGGTTTCTGGCACAGCAGGAACCTTCTTTTTCTTCTCTTCTACACCCTCCATGGCTCCATCCGGAAAAGAGGTCCAAACATTATTTTAACAGTGCAATCTAAGCATTAGTATAGAAAGCTTTGTGATGACACACCCATGATGCATGTATACCTTTCCACTATAAATTATACTCATATGTCATTGGACTAACATGTATTTAAAACAACTGAAATAGGAAAATTTGAAAAGGTTACAGAAAAAAAATAAATATAGGAATTGAATTTCTGGTACCTCTCCTTTTTGAGGACCTATTCTCTAGTTCTTCTTTTAATTTTAAAAATTATTTATTTATTTATTTGGTACAGTGTCTCTCTATGTAGCTCAGACTCATAATGATCCTCCTGTCTCAGCCTACCTAGCTCTGAGATTACAGGCATGTGCCACCACACCTGGTTTTGGTGGCTGGCACAGTATGCAATGGGCTCTTATGCTTGTCAGGCAGGTGCTTTGACTGCTGAGGTATCTTCCCAGCCTCTGTACTCTATTTCTTTGAATGTCTGTTTGTTAAATTCTATCTAGTAAATCCTGTTATGCCTTTTTTTTTTTTTTTTTTTTTTTAGTGGTACCAGGGAACAAACTCAGCTTGCCAGGCAAGCACTTATTCCGCTGAGCTATCTCCCTGGTCCCTAACTCTTCCAACTTTGTTGTATTGTAAGAATCTTATACATTTTTTTTTTTTTTTTTTTTTTTTTTTTTTTTTTTTTTTTTTTTTTTTTTTTTTTTTTTTTTTTTTGCGGTACCAGGGATTGAACTCAGGACCCTGCACTTTCCAGGCAGGTGCTTATTCTACTGAGCTATCTCCCTGGCCTCTTAAAAAAGAACTTGAATTTTCCAATTGCATCCCCGCAGATGATCTTGAGTACCCTAGTTTGAAGCCCAGTGCTAATCTGCAAGCCTGGCTGCAGAGGAAACCAGGCTGGCCTCACACCTATGAAGGAGCCCATCCCCCAGTCCTTCTGGAATTTGCCTTCCAAGTTGAGGCAGGCACTGGGTCACAGGGTGCTCGGTTCCTCTAAGCCACCCTTAGGGGATCCAAGTTGGAGGTCACTCGCCCCCTGCTGCCAGTCATCTGGGGGCAGGGCCCTGCATAGGGGCTGCTATTGTCAACTTCTGGGTGGGGGACTCAGGTGTGCCCTTTGCCCATGGAGCAGCCTACAACTTTCCCCTGGAGAAAGATGGAGCCCCCAGACCAAACAGCCAGGCAGGGCTTAGGCTGTGAACGCCCTAGGAATGAGTGAGGCACAGTTGCTGCCCCTCTCCTGGGCTCCTGGGGAGCACCAGCTCACGGAGCTGCCAGCCACTGACACTGGGCACCGGAGACAGGCTTGAGACACGGAAGGGATCGGCTGCCGCCCCCCCCCCCCCCCCCCCCCCGCCAGTATTCCTGTGGGAGTGCAGGAGACGCAGGCCTGGTTTCCCTTTGCTTCTCTGTGGTTATCTCTGTTGGTTTTGCCTTTTGCAGCACTAGGGATGGACTGAGGGCTTCATACGTGGTAGGTGAGTGCTTTTTCCCTGAACTGCATTCCCAGCCCTGCACTTCTTGTAACAGACACTGCTTTTCCAGGCCTGCAAAAGGTGTAAGGTGCGGGGCATCGGCAGTGCCTGTCCTCTCCATCTCCCCAAGACGCCATCTCTCCAGTGTCCACATGGTGGCGTGTGAAGTCCAGCGGAGTTACTTGGGCCCCCAGTGGTAAGATGGGGTTTTTACGCCCAGGAACCCAGCAACAGGCTAGGGCTGTGGGAAAGATGGATTCCTGGAAGACCTAGGACAGGACCCTGAGTAGGACACAAATCCAAATAGGCAACCAGAACCCCACCAGACAGGTGTCGAAGGGGAGTTCAAAAATAAGAGTGGGGTGGTGAAATTACTTGCCTGTAATTTCAGCTACTTGGAAGATTGAGGCAGGAGAAGTGCAAGTCTAAAGTCAGTGGGGGCAATTTAGTGGACTTTGCCTCACAGTTAGAATACAAAAAGAAGGCTTAGAATGTAGCTCTGTGGTAAAGTGCCCCTGGTTTCAATACCCAGTACAATCACATAGTCAATCAATCCATTCATTAGTGAGTGGGGACAAAGCAAGAAGGGGGAGGGGTGCAGGGGTGTGTGTGTGTGTATCTGGGATGACCTGTAGCCTGGAGATGAAGGTTAGAAGGAGCCAGGTCTGAGACCCTGGGTGAAGCTGCCCTAGAGGAGTCCCTGTGTGGTAACACCTTTTCTTAAAAACAGGGAGAGTTTTCTTAATCCCACTGAGCCAGTTTAGGTGTGCAGCTCAGTTTGAGCTTGTGCCAGCTAGGTGCAAATGATGAATTAAAGCCCCAAGGGAGATCTGCAAGGGTCTATCCGTATTTGCCCCAGCCCAGGTCTGACAGCAACTCAACCAGAGGGCAAAAATGAAAGAAGAGAATGGGTGGGGTGGGCAGGGTGGCACTGCTCCTCCACAGAGGAGCTGGCCCTTTAAGGCTGGCCCTGGATGTGGGCTGGACAGGGAACCCGAGCTACTCTGAGTCATTTGAATTTCGAGGCTCCTGTTCACCACCCACTCCCCACCCCGTTTGGCTGAGGAGCTGAATTCTGGGCTGCAGAGTTGTCTGCACCATCTGGCCAGCGGCCCAGGACACCTCCCAGCCCCAGCCCACATGCCCATGGCCCTCCTGGCACTTCTCAGGGCATGGGTCACGGGCCTGGGCCCTGGCTTCCAGTGGCCCTGGCTTCCAGTGGCCCTGGGCTTGGACCTTCAGTGCTATTTCCACTGCCCTTAGGCTGGGATAGAATCCCAGGGCTGGAGAGAGACTGAATGACACTTCGTTCCTCCTGGGAAGGAAGGCCATATCCATGCCCTTTGCCCCTCAGCCTGATCTGTCAATGATTCTCTGTCTCTCAGCTTCTTTCTTTGGGCTCATTGAGCCCCTCCCCCCCCCCCCAGCTGGCCCTTTCACTCAGCAACTGTGGACCCTCAGCTACTGGACAACCACTTCCTTGGGCTCCTAGATTCCGCTTTCCCAGTGCACAACCTGGTGGGTGAGAGAGGACACCCTCTGGGTTCCTGAACCCTGCTCAGGTGTGCTGGGCCTCAAGAAGTTGGGGCCAAACCAGGGTTCTGTTCCAGAGCCCATGGGTGGCTGTGGCCACCAAGGAGCTTGTGGGGGGGGGGGTGGGGACCTCACAGACCGCTCCATCCATTCCCACTCAACACACCTGGCCTGGCTAGCCCCCATGCTCCTTTCCTTCACACTTCTCTGCTACCTGGCCCTCCTGCCCAGTCTGGCTCTGGTTGCTGTTGATTCCATCCTGTGAAGTCAGGGGTTGCTGCATTGTTCCGTCAGAGGCTATTTAACCCTTAATCTTTGCTGGTCTGTAGTTTTGTTTTTCTATAAAACTAAAGTTGGATAGGAAGGAAATGCCTCTTTTAACAGAAAAGTAAACAAATTTTAACACTGTTTATTGACTTTCTGGTTAGGGGAGACCAGAAGCTCCACCGGATCATTTTGCCCTTTCTTGGAAACAAGAATACAGGAATGTTGTCCCTGAGGGTCACAGAGGTTGGCTAAGTGTTCTGAGCCGAGAGACTTCACTACACAGTGCTTCCAGGACAGAGTGAGGGCCTTCCAGAGAAGGTGCAGACCTGAAGGCCTGAGGAGGGTATTTTGGTTCAAATCCTGGCTTACGTCTCTGACCCCAGCTGCTCTGAAGGCTGAAGCAGGAGGATCTTGAGTTTGAGGCCAGCCTGAGCAACTTAGTGAGACCTAATCTCATAATAAAAAAAATACAAAGGATTGAGGGTACAGCTTGGTCAGTGGTAGAGCCCCTGGAAATCAATTTCTAGTACAAAAGAAGAGGAAAAAGTCTCACATGTGTGAGTAAGTGGGTTCTCTTCATGGGCTTTGTAGCTGTGAGACTAGGGGTTGGGTGATCACTCAGCAGAGTGATCTGGGAAGGGGGAAGGGGGAAGGCCCCTCATCTGAGGAAGAGGCTCAGGGCCGAGGATATCCCCCAGCAGAGCAAGGGTTAGACAGCTGTGGGCCAGTGAGTCACGTGGACCAGGCAGCTCCAGGACTCTGACGACCTATAGGTGAGTCACTCTGCCACTCCTGAGACGGCCACATGGCAACCTTCCTGTGTCTCAGCTTTGACTTGGGTCACAAGCAACACAGGCCCAGGGAATGGTGGCCTCAAAGTGACAGATAGCTGGGCCCAGCCTGGTAACCTGAAAAGGATGAATGGATCCGAGTGGCTCACTGTGCCAGTGAGCCTTTACCGAGCTGTTTGGGGCCCTAAGCCCTGTGACAACTTGGTCTGGAAGGGTCCAAACGGGAGGTGCCCGAGACTGAACTGATTTGGCTTCCACTTGCAGCCTGCACACCTTGTGCCTAGCATGGGTTCCCACAGGACCTGAGTCACCTTATCTGGTGCTCATGGCAGCTCTGGAAGGCTGGGAGGGCCTCACCACGGCAGCTGACAGAGGAAGCACAAAAGAGCTTGATTCACTGCCTAAGATCACCCTGCAGTTTTTACCCCAATTCTCTATGTGCCAGAGCCTGTAGTTTAAACCCTATGATGTCCCAGAAGTTAAAGCCTCTAAGGATACACACACGCCCTAAGATGGAAGGAGACATTTCAGAGGACAATGTACACTTGCTTGGAGGAAGCATCTTCTCTCCAGGAGTGAGATCCCGACTGTGTCCAAAGACCGTGTCTAAGCCCCTGAACTTCTGAAGGAGAAAGGCAGAAGGCTCTGCTTCAAGCTGGGAAGAGCAGAACGAGGTAGTTGGGAGGTTAGAGCTGAGAAAGAATCAAGGCCCCTCTCAGCTGAGGATGGAACCCAGGGCTTCCGGCTTCTACACAGGACGTTCTCTACCCCAGAGGCACCACCCCCAGCTCTGTCTTTCTTTGAATTTTGAATGAGGTGAATGTTTGAACTGCCTAAAGACACAAATTTCAAAGAAAAACAAATATGCACCCCCTCAAAGGCCAATAGTTAAAATAAATAGGGAGTAGGGCTCAGTGGCAGGACACTTGCCTAGCAGGCTCTGGGGTTCATCCCAGTTCCGGAGAGAAAGACACCCAGAGAATGGGTGTACTATGAAGTACTATGCAAGAGAGAACTGCAGAACACTCTGCAAATCTAAGAGAGTGGTTGCTCCCTTCAGGATGGTACTCCCACCTGAGGGCCCAGAGGCCTTTATTTTAAATACCTTCTGACTCAGGATCTATCCTGGCCCAGAGTCTGCTGCCTCAGCTTCTCAGCGGTCCCTAGGGATGGAAAGGTCCTCTCTTTCCTCCACGCCCTCAGCTCTCACCAGTGACCCACACCGACCCCCGGGGGTGAGAGATGCCTGTACGAGTCCGCAGCCCAGCAACTTCGGGTCTCCAGGCTCTCTGCTCCCTGTCCCTGAGGGTCAGTGCTCCTCTGTCCCCCAACCTACTACTCTAGAGCGGTTCTCCTCCCACCCCGGGAGGAGGCAGATGGCGAAGGCTCTGCCTGTGCCTGGAGCAGGGGTGTTCAGAAGCCAGGGCCACACCGGATTACTCACTGTTCCTGAATGCACCCCACGCTTCCTGGCCTGCTCCTAAAGGCCTCTCTCCCTCTGCCCTGGAGACGCCTCTTCTTTTCCAGCACCAGGCTCTGCTGAAGCTGGAGCTGGCCCAGCTTGAAGGGGTCTATTGCTCCCACGTCTGTGCTGGCTTTTGGCCTTGTTTAGGCCTCTGAATGGCTCCTTCTGCTAACTTTTGCCACTTGGACCCCATCTTTCATGTTCCTGGGTCCCCACAGTGTCTCACTAAGCATCTCAGCATTGTGAATGGCAGTAGAACTCACTCTCTCTTTCTCTTTCTTTCCTTCCTTCTTTCTTTCTTTCCTTCCTTCCTTCCTTCTTTCTTTCTTTCTTTCTTTCTTTCTTTCTTTCTTTCTTTCTTTCTTTCTTTCTTTCTTTCTTTCTTTTCTGGGGACCAAGTCCAGGGCCTGCGCTCTACCACTGAGCTGCATTCTTAGCCTAGCATGACATTTTTTATTCAGAGTTACTTCGGCCACGTATGGTGGTGCACACCTGTATTCCCAGCTACTCGGGAGGCTAAGACGAGAGAATCACAAGTTTGAGGCCAGCCTGAGCAATTTAGTGAGAACTTCTCTCAAAAACAAACAAATAAATAAAAAACAAGGAGCAAAGAGGGACCAGCCTACTGGCAGAGTGACCAAGGGCTCAGTCCCTAAGGGTACTGTGGAGGGGGAAAAAGAGAAACAGAGACAGAGGCAGAGACAGTGACAGACTGAGACAGAGAGAATGAATTACTTTTTTTTTTTTTCTCAAAAAGACAAAAAGGCCAGGTGTAGTGACACATTCTTACAATCCCAGCATTTAGGAAGGTGAGGCAAGAGGATCACCACAAGATCCTGTTTGAAAAACAAAACACAGAAAACCAGTGTGGCATCTCAGTCTCCTTGGCTTCAGGGTTTGGGAGAAGGGCGTAGGATAACATTTGCCTTTATTATTTTTTTTGTCTTTTTTTTTTTTTTTTTTTTTTTTTTTTTT
>PVKA01001643.1:109038-141407 GCA_004027165.1 Ctenomys sociabilis | reverse complement strand
CTCTTAATTCCAGTACTTGGGATGCTGTAAACAGGTGGATCACTACGAGTCTGATCTAGTAGTGAGACTCTGAATACTCTGTAGACCCCTCCCTAAAAAAATACCAAAGGGAGTGGGGGAAAGAAAGAAATAGTTCTCAAAAGTAATCTTTTTAAGGACAATGCAGTTGGATGAAGAATTGACTTGTAAAGTTTTTTTTTCCCCCTGTATTTAGGATAGGGTCTACAGGGTCTCACTATGTAGATTGGACTCGTAGAGATCCTCCTGTTTTCAGCCTCCCAAGTGCTGGGATTGACCATGCCCAGTGTCAACTGCCATCTCAGCATACCCTCCTGCAGGGGAATTGAACCCTGGCTGCTGTGCCCTGCAGGTGCTTTAGTCTGCTGAGCTATTAGGCTGGCCTTACTTGGAAAGTTTTGTTCCCTTAATTTTCCATTTGCCTCTGTGCTATTCTGATTATTTTTTTATCTAGAGAAAGGTTCTGTCTCCCTTTCTAATTTTTAGCACTTCTGAAAAGTGTCTTTTGAAAGCTTTCTACTGTTATAATTATCTTATACAAGTATTCTATTTTTCCTCCATATTATACTTTGTAGACCTTTTCTGATTTCCTTTTGATAATTAATCATTTCCTCTGGGTTCCTTCAGCATGTGTAAATCCCTTTTCTGGTGCTATATTCTTACTTTGCATCTTTAAGGGTGATGTCTATATTCCCTGCAGTGTGAACTCTGTCAGGATAAACATTTTTATGAGTGCTAAGCCTGAGGTTTTTCAACAGATAGGTGCTTAATAAATGTTTATTTTCTGTGGTTTAAATTAATCTTCCATCTGATTGCCATTAATACAATTTTATAAAAACTAGTTGTCTTGGAAACTTTTATGAAACCAGAAGATGGTCTTCTTTTTTGTATACATGACTATGTTCTGCTTTAGATTTTTCTATCCTGATTTTTGATGCACTGTTATTTATGGCTTGTGTCGAGATGTCCCCCAAAGCCTTGGTCATAGGTGGGGCTTATTCAGAGGTGGTTTGGTCCAGGATATGTAACTCTGAAATTCACAGTGCAGTGCTAACCTCAAGGGCCCTAGGATTACAGGTGTGAGTGCTGCCCACCCTGAGCAGCCTGGGTAAGATAAAAGGGGCAGAAGGACGCTGGTAAGGTCCCCTTGCTTGCTTTTTCTGTCCTTTGCTCACCATAAACTGGGTCTATTCCGTGATGCCCCTGTGCCATACCACCCTGCCTTGGAGCCAGCTGATTGTGGACTGACACCTCTACAAACTGCGAGCTAAATAAACCTTTTTCTGTTTAACATTGGGTGTCAGTGTTCTGTCTCAGCAATGAGAGAAAAGTAACAAGGCATGCACCATCAGAATTACACACTTTGGTGGGACATTTCTCTCTTGTGTTGGGCTGGGGATAAAGTAGTCATCAGGGCTTCATCCTAATTCTTTTTTCTTTCTTTGTTTCTGTACCTAGTGGTAGTATTTGACACTGTTAGCTTAATGCTGAGATGAATAAAGCTGTGCTGCTGAGATGTTCATTTCCAAACAGTGACTGGTGGTTCCTTTGCTCCAACCCCAAACCCCACAATAATGTACCTTAAAGCCAAGGTCAGTACAGTAGCTTACAAGCACTTGTATAATGCAAGCTCTATAGATGTACATAGCCCCTGCTTTCTTTTCTCTCTTGTTCTGTCCCTGCTCCCACTGTTCTTCTCAGTGGCTGAGTACTCAGCCTCGGTGCTGTTGTTCAGGACTTGCCAGTCTTGAAGTGGAGGCCCTGGCAGTGTACCACACAGGTAAGAAACACAGTTCAAATGAAAATGTAAAACACATAGCTGATGACATCAATCAGTAACACACCAGGAGACGGAAGAGAGAAAGGATGGGGTAGGGGTAACACATTCAGGTCACAGCACACTTGACTGAAGGAGCACCCTGTCCCCCAATCATTGCACACAGCTTTCACCTGCCTTTCTTCTCGCTGGCATGTCAGCAGAGAGGGACAGAACCGAGGTGTGTGAGGGGACCTCTCAGGTGGCAGGTGCCAGGGCCAGGGCCACAACTTCTCCATCAGAGACAGGGGCAGGCATGCCTGGGCCATGCTGGGATCTCACAGTTGGTTTCCTGAGCTGCTCTGGATTTTGTTATATGGGCAGAGACCGTGTGAGATGGCCAGACCAAGAAACAAGGAGTGCTTCATGTGTCTCCTGTTTATGTAGTGCATCATGGGTATGCCATACCTTAGGTGCCTTACATGCATAGCTTCATGGATATTAGGTACTATAGGGACCTAGGCTTCTCTTGGTCCTTGCTTCCTCTCCTATCTCTGGTTAGGGTCACACACAACTACTATATTTTCCTTTGTGCTCAGCACATCTTATGCGTCCTGCCTCTGTCTCGCAAGCCACTTGCTTACTTGCTGCTTTTCTATGATTAACAAATCTTAAAATACTCTCTGTCCTCTTTCCCATCTTGCAAGATGGTGGGCAAAAAAGCTGAGAAGTCAACACTAAAGAGAAGAAACTTCAAGCTAAGAAGGCTGCTGCCAGTGTGCTTGAAAAAAGGGTAAGGTGAAGGCAAAATCCAGGAAGGGGCAGCCCCACTGCAGCTGAAATCCTGTCCTGGTTAGAGGAATTGGTAGATGTTCCCAATCTGCTAGGTATTTCAGAAAGGCTTTGTATAAGAGAAAGTAAACAGCTGCTAAATCAAGGGTTGAGAAGAGAAAGGAGAAAGTTCTTGCTACAATCACAAAACCAGTTGGTGGGGACAAGGATGGAGGTAGCCAGGTGGTTAAGCTTCAAAAAATGCCTAGATACTATCCTACTGAAGATGTGCCTTCCCCAGGGCAGGCCCAGCCGGCCTCAAACAAAACAAAACAACAAAACAAGTGAGAGTCTTCATGGAACAAAAGGAAAATTTTTGTTCTTCAAAGGCATGAAATGCTTCAAGGAGCGTCTTGTCATAGGGGAGAATTAAGACCTAATAAAGACTTTTTTTCTCCCAGAGCTTCACCCTTTGCTGTGTCCCCAACACTTTTATTTTTGAAACAGAGTCTCATTAAGTCTCTGACTTGCCTAGTCTGAGTTCAAATTTGAATCTTCCTGCTTCAGCCTCTTGAAATAAATATCCTTTCTTAGAGTTTATCTGAGAGGGGAAGGTTAATTCACCTTATTTACCAGTTTTGAATGTGTGTTTCCATGATAGATCAATTAAGGAATAGTTGTACATTTCAGCAAGGATTTATTTAACTAGGATATATATTTTAGAAATAAAATTATGAGTGTTGCATCGATAGTGTGCTGGGGGAAAGATAATGATCAGGAAGATGAGTCAAGAATATAAAGAAAGCAGCCGCAGAAGTTAAGGGTGTCCTGGCCTCGGGCCAGGCCAAGTGGGCTCCTTTAGTTTTCCTCCTCCTTCAGTGTTGCTTGGTCAGTCTTTTTACTCTCTCCTCTTGGCCACTGTGAAGCTTCATGCAGGTCCTGATCTTACACATACTGTGCAATATCATGATTATTTTTTCAGGCTTCAATTCATTCCTGCTCATAACCGTTTTGTGTCTCAGGCATCTGGGTCAGTGCTCAGAAAATGTAGACTAACAAGTTTCTGAGTTGATTCATATGGAGGACCATTAAAGCTATTTTTCTTCTTACATGTGACTTTCTTTTATGGAACCAAAGATTGAATTTAGGACTCTGTGCTTGCCAGGCGGGTGCTTATTCTACTAAACTATCTCACTGACCCAAATTTAACTTTTAAAATGTTTGAATATTCCTGAGGGATGGCTAGTGGTTGTTCATAAAAATATGTTAAGTGATCAGGTAGTTGTCACAAAATGAAAATTTACATCTTGACTGTGTCTATTTCACACTTTTTAAATTTAAAACATTTTTTTGTGTATTTAGTACAGGGTCTATAGGGTCTCACTGCATAGATGTGAGTCATAGTGATCCTCCTGTTTCCAGTCCTCTCAAGTGCTAGGATTATAGACTTGCACACCACCATGCTCAGTCTCATTGCAGGCTCAGTGTGCCCCGGGGGTGGGGCTGGCACAGCATGCCAGGGATCCAACCCTGGTCCTGCATCCGCCTAAGCAGTCACTTTAGTCCACTGAGCTGTCTGGCTGGCCCTCTATTTCCCTATTCTTCAACTCCCCAAAAGAAACATCTCTGTTGCTTGCTTGGGTAATTTCCTGGTACATTACTTCATTTAAAATTTTTTTGATTCTTATAATGACATGGAGATTTAAAAATGAGCAAAATACAAGATTTGGCTTGAGGAAATAATGGAATAAAGGAAAGCTTTCAGTAGTGAGAAAAATCTTGCTAGTGTTTTGTCTTGGGATTCTTATTCTACCAAAAATACTTCTTTGATGACTCTGTGGAGAACCCATAGGCATAGCAGTTTGTAAACCTGTACAATTTCAGAAAAAAGATTAGAGAACAACAGAGAGGGAAGTGTGTACTATAAATACAAAATACATGTGCATGTCTTTGGGCTCCGTACCTTCTGCATCTCAGCCTCTGCAATCTAAGTAGGATAGATTAGATCCTTATTCCTGTTCAGTAGATGAGGAGATGTGAGATTGTTTCCCAGTGGTCTGTTTTCCCTTATTCCTTTGTATCATCTCTGTATATGATTATAAAAGAACTTTCTGTCATTCGTTACTGAAGATGGCCATTTAAATGGAGAGTCATTGTCCTTTTCTCCCTACTGTAGTTTGTAAGCTGTAGAGTGCATGTCCCCAGGGACTCTGCAGTGCATATTTGCAAGGGTGCATACATCATTTTTAGTACTAGACATAATAAGAAGGTGTCAGTTACTTAGAGTTTACAGCTAAAATTACAGTTAAAAGAACCCTTTTTAGTTGTTAATTTGACTTGGGGTTATGTAAAAGTCCCCTGGGATACAATTTAAAAGTCTGAAGAAGAGTATTGTGTTACAGTTGTGTTGATGGCTCTGGCTGAGGCAAAACTTCCTATGCCATAGTCAAAAACAGAGACACTTGTTTCTCTCCATCTGGCAGCGTGTTGAGTCTGTAAGCTCTGCACTTGGCTATTTCTGTCTTTGTGGACAGTGCCTGGTGTTGGCTTGTTTTTGCCACAACTTGAGCTTGATGACCACCGTGTGCTCCCTGTGAACCAGGTTAGGGTGCCATTATTTGGGTGTGCAGTGCAGGGCCCACTCCAGATGATCCATTTGGCCCCCACAGTGAGGCCCAGGAACCTCACCTTCACTCATTCAGCAAATTCCTGAGTACTGGGCCAACCGTGCACATTAGGAACTGTTCTGGTTGAGTAGAATATGATGAGATCTTCTTTATCAGAACCTTCTCTACCTGTGTGAGGGTAGGAGTCACTGATGGGAAAAGGCACAAGCACAGTTAGTTATTATTTACTACTTGTATATAGTGTGGTAGAGGGCAGTGAATATGGGAAAGGCAGTAGAGTTGGTTAAGGGCATTAGCAGTGCAGGGCATGGGTGTGGGCAAGGGCTGGTGAGGGCTTGAGCTGGGAGCACCCTTACACCTGGCTCTTGTTTGTGTCTATCTAATACATGCTTGGCCATCCTTTGAAAAGCACTGCTGTAGACATTAAAAGTTAAAATGTTAATTTAGTGTGATTTTCCATCCATTGTGTCACTTCACATGTAAAATGAAATCTGTTGAACACAAATATGCTGTGAGATGAAAGGGTCGAAAGATAGGTCTTTAGCAGTTTTATTGGAACATAACGTATAGGCCATAAAGTTTATCTAGTGTAAGTAGAGTTCAGTAATTTTCATTACATTTCTGCAGTTGTATCAAATGTTTTAAAATACTTGTCACTTTCCAAAAAGATCCTTTGTGTTTATTGGCCATTATTAACATCCTTCCTAACCCCTGATCCTGCTTTCTAGCTCTACAATTTTCTAGAAATTCTTTAAGTAAATGGGATCTGGTATCTTTCACTTTGTGCTATTTTTTTTTTTTTAATTCATTAAACTGTTGCATGTATCAAGAGTTTTTAATTTTATTTTTCTCCATACTGGGGATTGACTCCAAAGTCCATTGAGCTGCATTCCTAGTCCTTTTTCATTTTGAAGTAGGGTCTTAAATTAGCCTCGAACTTGTGACCTGCCTGCCATAGTCTCCCAAGTGCTTGAGATTACAGTCATGACTATTATGATTGCTAGTTCCTTCTTATTGCAGGGTAATATTGTGTGGTATGACCTTATTGCATTTTCTTTATCCATTTACCAACTAAGGGATATTTTTTCTTCTTGCATATTCTTTTTTTATTTTTCTATCTGTACAAGGTTACTTCATGGGGAAGTTTTATAAATATACATGTGTTTATTTTTGCTCCACTATGGTAGGCAGAATAATTGCCTCTTAAACTAAAAATGACAATAGCCTAATTCCCACAACCGGTGAATGTTATATACTATGGCAAAATGGAAGTAAGGGAACAGATGGAAGAGAGGTTGTTTATCCAGCTGTCCTTAAATAGATTAACCTGGATTATTTGAGTTGGCCTAGTATAATCACAAGTGCCCTTAAATAGGGAAGGGGTAGGCCCAAGAGGAAGTCCAAATGGTGTGATGTGAAAACTAGACTGCTGTTGCTGACTTTGAAGATGAGGGAAGCATCGAGGGGCCAGGGAATGTGGGGGCCTTCTGTAAGCTGCAGAGGGTGTAAGTACACTCTCCTTGGCTTCCAGGGGTGGGTGCAGCTCAGTGGAACCCAGTTTGGACCTTCAGAACTCCAAGAGTGTCAGGCTGTGTTGTTTTAAGTCACAAAGTTTGTAGTAATTTGTTATCACAAATATACCTTTTTAATTATCATCACATAGTGACTTGCTGCTATATGGCAAATGTGTCATCTCTGTAAGAGTCTAGTTTACAAGCTTTAAAGGTATTTTAAGACTAATGTGTTTTTCCCACAATCCCCTGTAGTATTTAAAAAAACCAAAGGTGTTTCATTCTAACTTTCAGACACCACTCACAATGTCAGATGTGTGAGGGATTTCCTCAAACACCAAGCCCTTCTCCAATAGATCCCAGCTGGGTGTCTTTGTTCACTATAGTTCTGATGCAGTGTATCTGAAAATATTAAGGTCAGGTCTCACTGACTGAAGGCTCAGTCAAACCATGTAGCTGCTCCCTCCTGCCCGTGCCAGTTGAAGGAAGTAGGGGGCTGTTGCCTGTACTTCTAACCAAAGAGGTATAAATCAAGGGTTCCTATGACCCCTCCTCAGTTTTTAGTAATTTGGAGTAGTAGCTCACAGAATTTAGCGAGTCATTTTACTTATGTTTGTGCATCTATTATTATAAAGGATACCACAGAGGATACAGATGGACACTTAGGTGGAACACATGCCTGGGCCGGGCATGTGGAAAAGGAGCAGAGCTTCCGTGTCCCTTCAGGATGAACTGCTCTCTAGAAATCTGGGTGAGTTCAGCTCTCTGAATCCACTACTTTTGGTTTTTATGGAGGCTTTATTGAATAGGCATGGCTGATCACAGCATGCCTTGTTGGTGATCAACGAGGCAGCTCAGTCACTGGCACTTCTCTCTTCCCAGGAGGTGAGGAGAGAGGTAGGGCAGGGGGTGTCAGAGGCTCTTTTTTTTTGGGGGGGGGCAGAACTGGGGATTGAACTCAGGCCCTTGTGCTTGCCAGGGAAGCGCTTATTCTGTTGAGCCATCTCCCTGGCCCCTGGTCGTTTAGCCATTTCTGGCCTGAATTTTCTTTTCTTTTTTTTTGGCAATGAATTTTATTTTCTATAAAATGAGGAAAGTAAGCCAGGGATGGTGGCTTTTGCTTGTGATCCCAGAATTCCAGAGGCTAAGGCACGAGGATTGCAATTAGAATTCATCCAGTTAATGACTTAGACTCCATTTCAAAGTAAAAAATAAAAGAAAGGCTGGGATGAAACTCAAAAGATCCCCAGTGCCACCACGATAAACAACAGTGACAACAACAGCAGCAAAATAGCAAAAAGAGGGAGTTAGAATAAATAGTTTTTTAAGTCTCCTTAAATTCTGTTCATCAGCAACCTGGCTGATGAACGACTTCCACTCAAGGAGAACATTCCTGGGTCAGTTTTGCTCCTGTTGGACCAGATGCGTCTTACCTGGAGCACAGTTGTTGAGTCAGGCAGGGACTTACTGTCTGTGAACACCCATATTTAACTGATGATGTAAAGGAAGTGTTTTCTGCTTAGGAGGGATTAAAGCAGAGCATTTTGTTTAGTGAGATAAGCTGTTGTTCACTTAATTCCAAATTCATTGAGTTTTTTTAAAAAATAAGAATAAATTACATTTTTTTAACTTCGAATTTGTTGGTGTACTTTTCTGCATAGTGATTTTGTACCTGTATGTGATATATCTCGACCTTTCTTTTTTTTTTCACATTCCCCTTCTTTCCCTTTAATCTTTCTTCCTCTCTTTGTTTATAAAAGCTTGGTTTCCATTTTCTTCCTTCTACTCTCTTTTCTCCCTTTTCTCTTCTTCCCTGTTCCTAGTCCCTCCTTCATCCCCTTCCCATTTGAACATTTTCTTCTACTGCCCAGTATTTGTCGTCCACTGTGGTCCTTATTTTTCCTTTCAGCTTCTCACGTGTGGACATTTTACTATTGCTTTGTTCTGACAATAGAGAGAAGTCCTTTAATGTTGTAAGGATCTGACAGACTTAGATGAAACTTGGCCAGAAAACAGCTCTAGGTGCTGTCCTCGGGCTGCTACAGAAACATGGACAAAGAAGGTTAACTCCTAGGAAATCAAGACTTGCCTTCTCAGGGAAATAACAATGGCCAAGAAGGGAGTGGCTGGCAGGGGAGGGAGGGTGAGGATGGGCCTTTCAGGCAAAGGCCTGAACGTTTCTGGAGCAATGGAGAGAGTTCAAGACCCTGATGTGTTTGACTGTAAGATAGTATCAGCCTAGGTGATAGGTGTATAAGAGGTTTTAAACAGGAGAGTTAGCCTTTTTCCTAAATTTATTTATTTTTTTGGGTAGGGGTAGCAGTGGGAGATTGATCTCAGGCCCTCATGAATATTAAGTGTACACTGTCCCACTAAACTACCTATGCAAGCACAAGGACCTAGGTTCAATCCCCAGTACCGAATGCTATGCTGGCCCTGCCTGGGCCATACTCAGCCAGCCACCAAGACTGGGTGTGGGGGTGCATGCCTGCAATCCCAGTGCAGTGTTGTAACTCAAAAATCAGATGACAACGGGACAAGTCCAAAAATCAAGGAAGCGCTTTATTTTAGCAGGTACCCTGCGGCGGTCTCTATGCAGAAATGCAAAGAGAGGCGCCTTGGCCATTTCAAGGAGCAGTATGTAAGCTTCAAAACCACAACCAGGGAGGGGAAGAGGGAATGAGGCAAGCTTTGTATAGAAGCAGATCGCTTTGGTTACTTTGGGGTAACTTTTAAAATAATTTGTTAGCGCCTTTTGTAACTGCTATTTGGGCAGCTAATTTGTATCTTTTGGCACAGACAGCAGTTGGACAGGCGGTCTGAGATCCATTAGCTAATTTTAACAGCAGTTGGACAGGCGGTCTGAGATCGATTAGCTGGTTTTCCTGGAACTCAGGGCTCTGAGGGTGAAGTACTGCAACAAGTTAGAACAATACAACAAGGAGGGAATAAAATAGTGGCTGAGGGGTCAAGATGGAGTCAGTTAGGCTATAACACTGAGGAGGCTGAAAATAGGAGGATCGCTTTGAGTTTCAGCTGCATAGGGAGATTCTGTGCCAAATACATAAAATTAAAAAAAATAATATGTTTTTAACATTGCTGTGGGCTGGAGGTAAAATTTAGTGGTAGAGCACTTGCCTAACACACTCAAGGTCCTGGATTCAAAGCAACAAGAGTAACAAAGCAAAGCAAACAATAGCAGAAAACAAAAACCAAAACAACCACTCCATGAAACCTGACTGCTCTGAAGGTGTGGCGGAAGCATCTCTTATGTGAAGTGTGGAAGGGAGCCAAGTAGGTGGACTACAGACCGGAAGAGCAGAGGGAAAGTTGCTGTAGCTATCCAGGTGAGCCAAGCCGAGACCTGTGGAGAGTTGGTTCGAGATATTGTACAGGGCAAAATGAGTAGATCTTGATACAGCAGCCCCTCACTGTTTCACAGTGTGACTTTCACAGACTCACTATTTCACAGATTTTCAAAAAAATCTCATTTATTGCAGATTTTTCACTATATCATGGGATTTTACAGTACTGTACAGTATACATATGTTGCAAAAATTACATAGTTTACAAGTTTAGAAAATGGTTAAGAACCTTAGAAGTGTTTTTAAAAGTGGGAAAGGTTTGTAAGAGTGTGGGAAGGGCTTATAAAGCCTTAAGATATATATAAATACTAAAATGTAACATTGTTACTCTGCTGATTTTCACTTATCCTGGGGGTGCTGGAGTGTAATCTCTGCAATAAGTGGGACAGTAGGAGAAGAGGAATCTAAGATTATGCTGGTCTTTCTTATTAGATAGAGCTAGAGATTGGTGTGAAAATAGCTAAGGTGTGAAGACAGTCTAAATAGAAGCATGTTGAATTTGAGGTCCCATAGAATAGCTAGGATTTGGGAGTTGTAATTATGTACAGTCATTGTGAGAATGTAAGAAAGTAACACTTAAAAGTGCTATACAAATATCAGCCCTTCACCCAAGGAATAGGTGGAAGATCTGGCTTTCCTGAGTAGTGTGAGCTCTTCTCAATGACATTTATTCATGGGACAGTTCCATGAGGGAGTTGAGTGGTTGTGGGTGCTTTGGCATCCAGAACCTTTAGGGTCTCTTCAAGTCTGAAGATTGAAGAATTAATACTAATACTGTGCAATTAGTATATATTATACAAATGTAATTAAAATTTATAAAATAATTGTAGCCTTTGCTAATTTTAAATACCAGTAGTATTTAGGTATAGTAATGCTTCCATGAAATACTCATGGAAACAGCAAAATTAACAAAAGTGTAGACCAGTATTTTATTTACAGAAATTTGCCAAAAGTAGTAAGTAAGAGGAACAATTTGATAGAGACACATGCGGTTTCTTTAAAGATCTAGTTGAAGAAGATGAAGTTTAAATGAGCTGGAATCCAGCAGATTTTCTAGTTGGAAAAGATCAGTAGACAAAAACCAGTGTTGGCCCTGAAGATGGCACGGGCCTTGCACACTCTGCCAACTTCCTGAAGAACTGACTAGAAAAAGAGCTGCCTGCCTGCCCCTGAGTGCTGATTAGCATCTCAGTGGTGGAATGAAGAAGAGATGAAAAGAAGCAGTCAAAAGGAAGCAGACTAATGGATTCCCTGCAGATGGATTTGGCATTGTACATGCTCAGGCTTTGGACTGTGCCTGTGCTGAGCTGGCTGCCCACGATACTGCATCTGAGTTAGCTGCTTGCACTGCTGTGCTTAGTTCAGTGCTGAGAGCTCTCTCCTTTTTCTTCTTCTTTTTTTTTTAGTTTCTCATCAGTAAAGTTAGTTCATGCTGAGAATATTAATTACATGAAATAGCAGGAAGACCTAATGCAGTGCCAGGCACGTTGTAGATGCTCAGCCTGTGTTTTCCTTCGCCTCACTGCACCTTGAGCACAGTGACAATTAAAGCTCACCCTCTTCCCTTAATTCCTTGGGAAAATTATTAAGTGTCTTGCCTCTCTTTAGTCTAGTACAGCCTAGCCTAGTGCAGGTTTCCTAAACATCAGAGGTCAGAAGATAATGCTCTACCAGGAGTGCCATCTGGGACAACAAGAGCAAGGGAGGGAAAAAATGAAGCCAGAGCAGTGCTGTCAGACACCAAGTACCGCTCTGTTTAGTGTAAATACCAGTTCAGGGAGTGTCTTTGCATAAGCCACTGGAAATGCTCAGTTTAGAACCATCTGTTGGAGGGAGGAAAGGGGCACGATTTATCTCTTTTACCTTCCAGTCTTCCTCAGTCAGCATTTGCCCCCTGTGCTCCTGGTGCTACTATTTGGCCATTGAGGCAGCTGTAGGAATGACACATTCTGCAGGGTCATCCTTTGTTGGAGTCTCCAGGGCCTCAGAGCGTCTAGTGGACCAGATCTGGTGCCACACCCCTGAAGCTCTACTGCAGGACCAGGAGCGTAGCCCTGCTTGCAGTGAGCATGCAGTAGATTCTTTATGATGTTTCTTATTTGGGCAACACTTGATTGTAAAATGTTGATTGTTATTTATATAAATACTTATTATATATATATTTTTTGTATATATATATAATATATAATATATATTTGATACAGGGTCTCTCTATACAACTCAGATTCATAGTGATCCTCCTGTTTTTAACCTCCTCAGCACTGGGGTTATAGGCATGCGCCACCATGTCCGGACTCTGTGGCTGGCTCAGTGGCCCAGGGCAGGGCCTGCACAGCATGTGGTGCCAGGAACCTGGTCCCTGTGCTTGCCTAAGCAGGCACTTAGTCCACTGAGCTATCTTGCTGGCCCTGTAGTACATATATTTATCCACAATCTGAGGTTTATTTACTTGCATCTCCAACCAGAGCAATACTGCAGTCCGTGCTGAATTTTCTCAGCCCTTGAACAGAACTGTACAGCACCACAAATGCTCTCTAATGGAAGTGTGAGCTTCCTCCTTGTCCTGCACAGAGGGTGCTTCACCCGGTGTCACTTTGGTTTCCCGCTGCCATTTATGTCCCAGAAGTCATAAATCATCAAAAGGAACAAGTGCGGAGTTTGCCACAGAGAACAAAGGAATGACCATTGGGTTGGAAATCCACATGTTTCTGTGAGGGATTCATCAAGGAAATGCTGAATGAAGCGTATAATCTTTCTATGCAGAAAAAGGCATCCTACACATCGCTGGAACTGAAAGCATTGGCCGGTAGTTGTGTCAACAGCAGTTTCCAGAAATGATGGCCGAGGGCCGTTTGAAAAGCCTGACCCATTTCTTCACCCTTCTGTGAAGATACTTCAGCCCCAAGGATGTTCTCCCTTTTCTGGAAATATTCTTTCAGTATTCCCCAGGGCCTGCTGCTTGTTCCTAACATGCAGTGGATTCTCTTACTCCTTGACCTTTGTAGTTATTTCTGAGTTTATTAGTGTTTGATTTTAGGAATGACCGCACTTTGTAGCACTTGCTGTAGCCTTTACTTGGCACATGGCTTATAGATTTAATGTATATGTGTACAGCCTTGTTTCTCCAAGTGGATTGCAACTCCTTGTGAACCAAGATTCGCACTTGAAATGTTTTCTGTGTCCCCTACTGCAGGAACCATAATAAGTGCTCCATGAAGCTTAATTCACATGTTGTCTCTCATGAGCTCAGGAACTCAAAAACATAGCCAGATGAGTTTTGAGTAGGTTTTTCCAGTATTCAAACTTATGCTGTTTGTCTTTTTTTTTTTTTTTTTTTTTTGAGGTACCGGGGATTGAACTCCAGACCCTGTACTTGCTAGGCGAGCGCTTATTCTACTGAGCTATCTACCCGGGCCCGCTGTCTCCCCAGACCCCTGTTTGTTATCTAAAATTTAAGAGTGATAGATTAGAGATTCCTTGCTATCAGAGCTGGCTGGCTGTCACCCTCTCTGTTCAAGGCCAGGAATCAAATGGATTTAGACAGCCCAGCATGCTCATCCATCTGGATTCACGTAGTGTATATGATGAGATCGGTGTGTGTGACACAGGGACTCCCTAGGGTTTTTTTGTGCTGACTCCAGTTATGCTCGGTCGTTAGAATCATGATGACCCAGGTGCAATAATCAAGCTGTTACTATTTCTGAGAGCTTCACAGGCCAGGGAGGAAGTGAAGACAGGGAATGCTTGCAGGTTTTGAGTCAGATGTACCTTGGATTGAATTTTGGGTTTGTCTGGCACTTAATTGCATATGTGTTATTTTCTCTTCTGTAAAATTGTGAAAGTAATGCCTACCCCCTAGGGTTATTGTGCAAGAAATACATGTGAGCTGTGACTGGCATGTATAGCAGGCATGTGATAAATGACAAAAATCATTGTTCTCTTATTCAGCCCATTTACATGTATATCATATATTTCTTCTTTAATCAGCTGGTTCTCATTGAATAATTTCTGCAGGTTAGACACTAAAAATGTCTGACTTTACACATGATCTTTCTGTTGTTATTTTTTGTTTTGTTTTCACCTAGTTTTACTCTGGGAAAAGTTTTCATGTTCACAGTAGGATCTGGAAGCAGGCTGACGATTTCCCCACATTGACTGCTTTCTTTATATTCACAGAAACCCTCTACTACTTCTTAGATTTCTCCTTGTATTTTCATATTCATCTGCAGTGTTTCGCTCCTCTCAGTTACTTCCTATAGCAGCCAGGTTCCAGAAGGTTTCCTGTATCACATCTCTGTAGAGCCTCTTTTGTGAAGGATCAAGAAAAGCGTACTCTTCCAGGGTAAAATTCACAGCGACATCCTCAAAGGTCACAGACTCCATTCCTGGATCCGAGGGGTCCTGGGCCTCCCTGCGGACCCCACATCTGATGTTATGTACCTGTTGTTACTCTTTGATGGGGCTTGGTCTAAAGGAAATTTATAACACAGTTTTGTAATGGAGCAAGGTTTAGATTTTGTTTTCTTTCCTTATTAATTCTTTAAGTAAATTTTACTATCTTCAAAGGAAATATAATATCCCAAGATCATTCTTTATTTTTTTTCTACTAAACTTGAGCCTTTCACCTTGAGTCTTTCATATCTTTCTTAGTATAAATTGGCTGTAATTGTTCCAGTATAGTAACAATTGTACTACATAGTTGTGTCTTACTGTTGTGTTGTACACCTTTGACATAAAGAATAAAATTTATTTTAAAAGTTAGTTTAAATCATTCACTTACATGAGAATATGGTAGGGATAACCTGAATCCTCTTACCTTGCAGAGGTTGTATAGGGTGTGGATTATACAACTGTGTAATATCAGGGGTGGTTTTGTCTTGTCCATGGTTTTCATGTCCTTCCCTCTCTCCCATGCTCTGAAGAATCTGCCATGTGGGAAGAACAGTGACAGACATGGGAGGTTAAGCACAGGGGAGAAGTGATTCAAAGGGTGGCTGGAGGTTTATAGTTGGTTCGGTGAGAATCGTGTGTGGGAGGGAGATGAATGTTCCAGAGGAAGACAAGGAGTGTCATGTTGGAGAGTAAGGCCTCAAATCCCAAAGTTTGTACCATGGTTAGATCTAAGGGTAGCCAGGGAAAACCACATAATCCTTCCAAATAGGCAAAGTAAATAGGAATGGAATAAATTTCTGAAAGTTCTGGGAATTAACAGTTTGTAGGTGTTCTGCCTTCCTTGCAATAGATTCCTCTGGACAATAGCACCTTGTGCTCCAAGAAAGTACTGGGAGTAGGTTGCTCTTGGTGGAAGGTTCGTTTGTTAGTCCCAGGACTGTAGCATGGCCTGGAGGCTAAAGAAAAAGCCAGAAAATCACAGTAAACATGTTGTCTTACTCCTAAAAGTCTTTACTGGTTTATATTGTTTGCAAATGTGCTTTGGCTTTTGGGCCTTCAGCACTGGTGATCACCGCAAGCTGACTCAAGTGAAACTAGATCTACAAGAAGCCTGTGTCAGTTACCCCTGAGGGACTCCCGGTAAGGCACCAAGGGGCATATGGGTTATGGATAATACAATGTTGCTGAATTTCAGTATCTAACTCCTGAAGGCAGAGTAGATCTTTGTGTGTTAGAGGGACATGAAGCACACTGTGTGACCAGTGAAACATTAAGCACCTTGCAGTCTGCCAGCAGTATACATGAGGGACAGGAAAGCTTGTGCAAGTATTTTCATACTACATGAGACCTCATGAGATTAGGGCAAGTTGCTTTGGCCGTTAAAATTATAAGAGGCGCTCAGGGTGGCGGCTCTTGGCTTCCAGACATTTATTAGTGGGGCAAACTGTTGAAGTGTGTGTATATATTTTTTGGCAGACCATATTATTATTTTGTTAACTAGTTTCTTCTCTTTCAGAAGACATCTCCATATCATATGCAGTATGTTTACTTTTATTGAAACAATTTTAAGTAACCAAATCTTGAATAAATATTGATCTGATAGATTTTGTTTTTTCATTGAAGTTATCTTTGGAAAAAATTGATTGTTCTGGGAAGCAGGCTCAGTAGTAGAGCATGTGCTTAACGTACGAGATGCTGGGTTCAATCCTCGGCGTCATAGGAACAAAGCAAAGAAAAAAATCAACATGAACTGATAGAAAGTGTTATCCCAACAAATTCTAAAGTGTGTATGTACTAAATCAAATTTAATAGAAGTGCTAACTTAAAACTTAGTTTAAAAAAATGACTTCTGTAATCCTGAGTATTCTTAAATGTTTACAGATTTAAAGAATGTACTTCATTTCAGTGAACTTTCAGCATGTTTAGAGTTTTGTTATTTTTTTAATAGTAAGTACCAATTTAGTGCCATATTTTAGCCCTATTATCTTAGCAGTTAATGGCTTTATAAAATAGAAGTAGAATGTAGGACTTGCTATTATGAAGTCCTGGGGCACAGGTTCCTTCTATCTTTGTGGTCACCAGGATATTAATCCCATGTGCCCAGGATGCATGATGATATTAGGACCCCAGCAGAAAGGGAGCGAAGAAGATCCCCCTTTTGAAGGCATTGACTTAGAAATAGACATGTCTCTTGGGTTGTGGCCTTTGGTCAGAGTGCAGGCATTCTCAGGGTGGCAGCAAAGTAGGTGAGGAAATGAAGAGTGCCCATGCCTGGCTGGAATTCCTGTTACTATGGTAGCAGAACATAGGCTTTGGGAGACTACTTATGTGTTCTACTTCCTATCCATGGAACATGTCCCTCCCTGCCTTACCAGTCTTATCCTGTTCATAGTTTCCGCAGTGATGAGGTAGGGGTGAAATAGTTAGATAGCAGTGGAGAAGCAGGGTGTGATACTCCAGAGAAGGGAAGGTAGGGAAATGCAGTTACTGCTCTTTAGCACTTGTCAATCTTGTGTGCAGGAACCATGAAGACTTTTATCCTGACAGTAGAAAAAAGTCACCGTCACACTCCTGGCAAGCTTGTGGCACTGCCTTTCGGGAAGAAATCCCTTGTCTTCCAGGGTTCCTGGCTTTATCATTTAGGAGATTCTTTATTGTCTGGTATTCTGCATGACCTCGTCTGAAGTGGTCACTACAAAGGACATTATTTTCTTAGGTAGAGGTAGCTCTCAGATGGACTTCGTGCTGGTGCTGGTAGAGCAGCACAAGGGGAAGACTTTGTGCTGAACAGGCACAGGCTTTAGGATCAGGGTTATGTCTCTGGGCTTAGGTAACCATGCGCTCTCAGGAATATGGCAGGCTTTTTGCCCATTTGCATGGATTAGGTTCACGTGCAAGAAACCACAGTCAAACAATCTGTTTTGCATTCCCCCTCACACAAAATACTAGATTTTAGTTATTTAGTTATTATTCTAGATTGTGTTCTATAAATCCCCCAGTTTCTTAGGTGAAAGTATAATGCTTTTAATATCCTCTTGGTTGCTGGTCTGGCTCCCAGCATGTGACTTGAGAATTGTGCTACCAGGATTATATTATTTAAGCTGTGTTAGTGTGGAATAAAAGAATCTAGGCCCCTCTCTAACAGATACCTATCCAACTTAGATTTCATTTCCAAGCTTTTCTCAACAGACCTGAATTCTCTTTCATATCTGCTTGCTACTGCTTTATTTAGGCCGAGTTTATTTTTCTTGCAGTACTTTGAGGAAAGTAGCCAAAAGAGGCCAGTACACTAATTTTCCTTTAAGCTAGAAGCTTAGTTACTTGCAAGGTACTTAACTTTCTTTTTTAGTTTATTTATTTGATACACGGACTTGCTATACAGTTCAGACTCATAATGATCCTCCTGTCGCAGCCTTCCTAGTGCTGAGATTACACACATGTACCATCATGCCCGGGTTTTGGGGGCTGGCACGGCATATGGTACCTGGTCCTTGCACTTGCCAGGCAGGTGCTTAGAATGCCAAGCTTTCTCCCCAGCACAAGGTACTTAACTTTCAAGGACGGATGACAAAACATTTTGCCATAACACAAGAGCCAACAGTTTTCACCTGATGATTTCGTCACCATCTGCTGTTTAGCTTCTAATTGTGGCGTGTCACAGGTTCTCTTAGATTTAGGGTGGCAGCTACATCTAGCTGTCAGAGACTGTGTCAGTTAAATATAGGTTTGGCTCTTTAAACAAAGACCCCAGGTTACAAGGGCTTGACTAAAATAGAAATATATCTGCCTTCCACATTATACTGAGTGCATAAACATCCAGGAGCTGAGAAGCTCCGTTGTTGGGTTAAGGGTCTAAGATATTCTGACTTGGTCCTCCAGCATTGCTCAGAGGTTGCCCATGCTCCCATAATTCAGGATCATGCGCTGCCACCTTTGTGTATATAACCAGTGAGAAGGGAACAAGGGAAGAAGACCCACCCTTCTGTTCAGGGACTGTATGTTCAGATTGGCTGGGGCATGGCTATTTTAGCTAGAAGGAGGCTTACTACGTGCCAAGTGTTCAGGTAACCATGATATCAACAGCAAAACATTTATTAATAAGGAGAAAGAATGGATTTGGGAGATGATTAGCAATTTTTGTTACTAAATGTAAGATACACATTTGGAGCTTTAAAACTAACAAGCAGAAAGTCTTTATCACCACACTGAAAGCTTTCATGGTTAAGGCGGAAAGCTGCAAAGTGCAGTAACAGAGGCACTGACACCAGGCTGCATGATATGTAAATTTAATTCGCTTGATAACAATTTGGTCTACAGTCTGCCTTTCATTTGAAGCTGTGTGTTTAAAAATTTATTTCACCTATGGGCTTTTTTCCCTCATTAATACATAATGAGGTTTAAAGTACATAGTAGACCCAGGGCAGTGTGGAGTTTCAAGGCTTTCCAACACAATTTTCTGTAACTGATGTGAGAAAAAAAGTATAACGTTTTGTCCAACTTATGATGTGGTTGAATACTTAAGTTTCATCTAGTAAATTTTATAGTATACTCCATTTTATAGACACATAGCAATGTATTTGATTTTAACACTAACATTTTTAAGGTTATTATCAGTTGTATCAAATATAAGGTTGGCTTATCTGGAAGATTTGCAGTATTTTTTTCTGCATTTCACAGTGATAAATATCTTACGAGTATGAATTAAATAGTTGGGAACATTGGGTAGTTGGGTACATAAAGCACACACTGCATATTTATTTACATTCTCTATCACTCAGTGTTGGTTAAAAGCAATTCAGTGTAACGTAACAGGTGTTTTAGAGGCTACCTCTCGCTTTTGTTTCCTAGTTTCTCAGTGGCTGAATCTTCAGCCCAGTTACCTACTAAGTATAACTGATTCCCCAGTCTTCGAATCTCTATTCAAATGCCACATGTTCTGAGGAAAGACTGTTTCTTGACTGTGGCGCCTGAAAAGGCCCCACTGCCTGGCCCTGCTCCTGCTGGCTCTTACCATAGAATCCTCCGGACTTGAGCTGGGCAGGGCCTGCGCGTTGCAGGGGATCAGGAGCGTGGCATGAGTGATGGGATGAAAATGGACAGGGTTTTGCAGATTGCTTTGCGAGAGTCTCTAGGTGATTTTGAAGTATGCAGCCACCACATTTTGAGAGAGCCCATGCCTAGCACTTGAGGGTGGCATCTAAAGTCCGAGGGCTGTCCATCTACCAGCAAGACAGCAAAAACCTTACTTCAGAGCTGCAAATCTCTGCATTCTGCCAGCAACCGAACAGGCTTTGAAGAGGACTCAGGTGTGGGAAACTTCCAGTGTATGCTTTACTTTTTGTGCAGTGCTTAGCATGGTATCTTACACACGTGGGCACAATAAATTATTTGTTAAATGCAGTGGGGGAGGATTTCTTCCTATTTCATGGAAACCTCAACCCTTATTCTTTTAGTTAGCCTTAAATCTCTGTAGCTTAGGTCAGCATTTTGTTGATGAAGCAGGTACCTTCATAATCTATTATAGACTTCACATGTTTTCCTGAAACAGGAAACTGAGCACCCAGACAGCTCATTGTGGTTTAAAAACCTCTAATGACATTTTTATGCAATTCCTAATACTCATTATTTTCTCAGGATGTGCAAATGTAGCTCCTAACTCTTAGTGTCCATCCTGATGGGTGGCATTTATCGACTTCCTCTGAACTTTGATTCAAGAAGGGGATTATTCTGTGCATTGATCAGAGATACTCAGTTCTTTGATGTTTCTCTTGCATATTCACACACTGAGAAGCTGAGTGATAAATGCCAGCCTGCCATTACTGGGATCACTTCCCTTCCAAACCTCATCTCACTTCATCGGTAGTAGGCCAAGCTACATTGGTGAGGGCTGGAGGGGCCTGTGGCTTACGTTGTCCCCTCTGATACTTGTGAAAGAAGGCAGAGCTCCACGAATGGTGTTCAGCTGGCTTTCTAAAAGGCAGCCTGTGAAAAGTGGTTGTGTGGAAGCTTAGCCATTAAGACGTTCCCAGGTAATCTCACTATACGCTATGGTGTAGTCTGTGTGTATGTACTGAAAAATACTGTGTGTTAAGTGTGAATTCCGGAGAGTTCTGAAATTACTTATTGGAGAACTACTTGTACCCTGAGGTGGTGCTGTTGTTTGTTTTCAGGTGAAGCTAGGCATCCACCTGAGGACCTTGTGCGTTTTCAGCCAGGGCTGTATCGCTGAGCCACATTCAGCCCTCGTCCAAACCCAAGTCACGCCTCTCACTGAGACTCACCTCAGTTCTGCTGCATTGCATTTATCAAGTTTGACAGTAGAAGGTATCAGAATTGTTTCATATGGTGAATGTGTCAGCTGTAAATACTCCAAAGGGGTGTGGTCTTTTTACTTTTCCAATTAAACACATGGCAACTTCAGAAATGAGACACAGGCAAGTGGGCCTCTTCAGCATGATTCATGTTTTTATTTGTTAGCTATCAGAGCGTTTGTAATTGTTCTCAGAATCATTGCAGCGTGAAGTTTCGAGAGTACTAGAGCTGATACTAGGAAGCCTTACTGCCATCCATCCACATAATGTCTTACCATATGCAGGCATTTCCTTTTTTTTTAACACAAGGTCTCCCTATGTAGCTCAGACTCCTAGTGATCCTCCTGTCTTAGCCTCCCCAGCACTGGGATTACAGGTGTGCACCACCACACCTGGTTTCAGTGGCCTGCATGGCATGCTCTGGGTTCTGGCTCTGGCATGATATGTGGTACTGGGGATCAAATCCAGGTCCTTGCGCTTGTCAGGCAGGTGCTTATGCCACCGAGCTATCTCCGCAGCCTGGCATTTCCTTTGAGACTATGAAATAAAATACACACAGTGAAGCAAGGTGAGGGAATTCCTTGGGCCAACAGGCGATTCTCCCTCATAGCCAGTTTCTGAGAACTGACACTGCTCTGACCTCAGGTACTGTGGTTACTCTCTCTCTGCCTTTAAGGTAATCACCTGTTTTTGATGTATTCATTCTTAGCAGCCTTTTTCCTCCTTTCCCAATTCTTGTATATTCAAAGCCAGCAATAGCTGGTTGAGTCTTTCTCAGGACACATTCCTTGACATGTCTCTGGGGAAGCAAATCTCCCTCCACCTTTTTTATTTCTCTCTGTCTTGACTAAATTCTGTGCTGTGAATTGTGGTGACTAGGCACTAGGCTGAGCACCAACTTCACTTTGCCTGGGACGTCACTGACTTACAACTGTCACCTGGGACCAGTTGCTAATTGTATTCCTTCTGCTTTCAGGAGTATCCTGGCTTGGACCATGGGTTGTATGGTCACTCAGTGACTCATTTTAGGACCAGATTGTCCAGAGGAAGCCACAGGGCAAGTGTTGGTTTGCCTGTGGTGCTGTAACAGATTACCATAAATTTGGTGACTTTAGAAAACAAACTTGTAATTGTGGAGGTCAAAGATCCTACCATGGTCTAGCCGGGCTACATTCTGTGGAGAAGCTCTGGGGAAAATCTGTTTCCTTGCATTTTCTTGGCTTGAGAAGCTGCTTGCATTCTTTGGCTCTTTCCTGTTTCTTTATCTTTAAAGCCAGCAATGGCAGGTCTAGTCTTTCGTAGGATGCATTCTTTGACGTGTCTTGAGGGAAGAAAAACCTCCCTCTACCTTTTTCATAAGGACACCTGTGATTCTATTAGGCCGCCTGGGTACTCTTAGTCACATCTGTAGAGGCCCTTTTGCCATAAGAGGAAACACATTCATGGTTTCAGGGATTTGGAACTATTATTCAGCCAGCCACAGGACATAGCCTATTCCTTCCGTTGCTGCCATTCCATTCCTTCCATTTTGTATGTGTAGAGAGTAGTACCTCCTACCAGAAGAAAAACATCAGGAAAACTAGTAGAAAATACTAATAGAAAGTGGGAACTCAGGTGAACTGATTGTTGAAGCAGCATAAAGAAGGTAAGCCCCTATTGTATATAGACTTACGCTAAGGAACATAAGTCTTATTTTGTAATTGCTTCTGAATCAGAGGATCAGAGAATGTTATGCTTGGAAGGAAACCTTATTTCTAATTGGAGTTAATTACTTTTTATTGATCACTATTTTTATTTTAGGTCATACAATTCTGAAGTCAAAAATTTAAGTTCAAAGGAATGTGGTCAAAGATTTGTAACTTAGAAATGTGATGAGTTCATTTTTTTTTTTTTCCCATAGGATGTGTAGATTAATGGATCTGAATGGACGTCCTCTGACCTATTTATTACTGTCATTATGGTATAGCAAATGTCACGTACGTGACACAGCCAAGTTCAAAATTGCTTGTACAGTGGTTTTGAAGATTATGGCTTAGAGCTAGAGGACCTAATGCATTAACAATTATAAGGTATCTTTCTGTGTTAGTTTTCTATTACTATATAACAAATGATCACACATTTAGCAACTTGAGCCAGCACACGCTCCTTATATCTGTTTCCATAGATCAGGAGTCTGGGCCTCCTTGCTTCAGCAGGATCAGGTTTCATGCTCTGTAGTCATTATGTCACCCAGGACTTCACACAGGGACTCACCCTTTCCTTCTGAATTTGGGCAGGTTGCTGGCAAAACTCAGTTCCTTATCATTGATGACTGGGGCCTTCCTTTTATTGCTAGCTGTTGTCTGGGGACTGCTGATGGTTTTTAAAGTGGCCCTTCACCTGATTCCTTCCTGCACCAAGGCAGGAGACTGTTTTGGCTTTGCCACTTTTACATGCATACTCGCCTAAGTAGCTTAGGGTTAGGGCCGCCCAGGGTCTCCCTGTGCTGCCTGACTCCTGCTTGGCACCTGGCTGGCACCTGAACTGCAGGTGTCGCAGGTCCATCTGTACCAGGAATCACCTGCGGTGCATGTCACCGAGATCATCTTGAAATGCTGGGTGCCAATTTTTTTTTTACAAAAAATGTTCATTGTAGTCTTTTTCCTTAGCTTTGACATGTACTTCTTTGGAAGACTACAGAATTATACTTTATGTTAGTCTTCATGGTAGGAGTTATTTTTCCTGGATGGTAAAGTGTTATCATCAATAACTTACTTCAGAGCCAGAATCTTAATATGCAAAATTACATTCATGCTTTAAAGAACTTCTTTGTTTCTCTGCAGCATAGGTGAGATGATTCTAAGCACAAATAATGCACAGCTGAGATCCGAGGCCTATTACTATCATTATAGAAAACCATATCAATTTCTCACAATGGAATAGCTCAGTAAACATCTATTGTAGTATTATTAGGTAGTAAAATAAGGTATTCTTTCTCTCCCAGGAGCATATATACATTCATGTAGAAAGAAATTTATAGGAAGATTTAAAAAATTCTGCATATAATACTGAAGGGAGTATAATCAGGCAACAAAATGGAAAGTATAAACAATCTCAGGATAAGAAGAATTAAAATAGCATCTTATTATAGCTCTCATTCTGAGGTTACTTTATCTGCCTTTTTTTCTCCCATCATGCATATTTTCTAATCTTTACTTCAAGATTTTAAAACCAAAGTGAAGTGTAGTTAAAGATTTTTATTGTCAGAACTTGTACAGGCCATTGTATTGACTAACAAAATGATGCTTATTAGACTTTGTATTATCATTTGTCAACACACTGAACAATGAAGTCCATCACATGTGTTTTAATTTTAAGCTCCACATCTGCCCAGGAAAGAGAGAGGGTCCTTGGCTTGCTTGGAAAGGGCTGGAGAAGGATAGAGTTTGGTGGCTCTGCATTCTAGGCCTGTTCTGAAATCAGAAATAGTAGAGATGGGATGGGATGGCTGAAGTGTGGTGTTGCCCTTTCCTGGGGCCAACCCTGATGTGGTCAGAGTTGAAGTAGGAAGCAGCTTATACCCAAGATATGTGAAGAGAGTGGTAGAAGGCAGCAGAAGGGAGACTCGGGCAAGGCTCTCTGTGCTGTTAACAAGGACCGAATTGAGTGGATAAATGCCTTGGCCTCGTTCTTCTCCTCCTCTCTGGCATCCTGCTGCTCTCACACCGCTGATCCTCCCTGGAAGCTTGGGGCCCCTTGCTGCAGCCCATGAAAGTCAGCGTCCGGGGGCTCAGGGAGCATTGGAAACGCAGAGGAATCATTTTAGAGGAGGGCCACAGAGTACTTGGCAGAGATCCCTGGTAGGCCTTCCAGTAGCATCTTTCAGTGTGGCAAGAGCAGGATATTTTAGAGAGTGACTTGGCTGACACGGGGAGTTAGGTTGTGTGAGAGCTTCCCTAAAGCTCCCCAGGTTTCAGCAATTACATTGTCACTTCTGCTGCAAAGAATTATATAGTAACCAGGAAGTGAATGCATTTAAACTAACCATCCTTGCCTTTGTTTTGCCCATACTTTTTGTCCTTCACTCTCTAAAACCTAGATCAAATTAAGTCTCGAGTGTGCAGTTTTTCCCACTTCCCGTTCTGTTCTATTTCTCTTTTATATATAATATTGCATTGAGCCTATATTTCATTTTTTTCTAGTACCTCACCTTCACCCTGGCCACACCCCACAGATTTTGATTTTTGTTTTGAAAGTCACTGCCTTTCACAACATCTGGCTTTTCATAGCTTCTCTGCACAGTATTGTTGGTGGACTGAAGTTCGCTGAGGCCTTGGATCAGAACTGTACATGCGGCAACAACAGAAACTTTATGAGCTTTTTGGAAAGCAGGCATGAAACAGTCTCCCTCTTCTCATTTGTTCTATTTTTTGTTTTTCTAATAGAAGATTTCCTGTTTCTGGAGAAAGACTAAAGAAAACCCCAGAGTTTCTGAAAGGGATTAATTTCTATAACATTTTTTTTTTTTTTTGGCAGAACCGGGGATTGAACTTAGACCCTTGCACTTGCCAGAGAAGCACTTATTCCACTGAGCCATCTCCCTGGCCCTAATTTCTATAACAAAAGAGGACGGTTTTGCTTTTCTGTGCTTTCCCCTAAATCCAGAGTTTGGCCATGGTTTTCTTTATTCCCTGTGGACATCTTGCAGTCAGTAGAGGCAGAGGTAACAAGGCCTCTCCATATGAAAGGTTTTTAAAGAGAGAGCCCCTGCCTGTGTGCTGTGGTGAGCTGGGCAGGTAAACAGTAGGCAGGTGTCAGAGTGGAAGTCAGAGGAAGGTGGCAGAAGGACCTGCTGCACTCTCTCCTTCCTTTCCCGCGTTAGCCACCCCTGAGCTACATTCGCAGAACGAATCTGTCCCAAGTGTGTCTCGCTCCAGAAACTGATTAACTTAGTTGAGGATTACAGCTTTAAACATTAACTCTTGGCATTGTGTGCTAAGGATTCTGTCTGATGTCCAGGAATGTTTATGGGTATCTTCTCGGGTTGTCAGGTAACAATGAACTTGGTCAGGCTGTGGCCCAGACATGAGGTAGTGGGGCGCATAGGTAATTGGTCAGGATGGGCTGGCTGGGCAGTTAAAAGTGGTTCCATCATTGTTGTGTTACAAAAGAGTTTCTCTCTCTCTCATTCTTAGAAGTGGATGCTGCCCTGTCCTTGGCACACATTGGTGCTCTTTGCTGTTCTTAGGACATTTTCTTTCATGGAATTATAGGGGCGTGTTCATTTCTGGCATGCTGTGAAGAAACACCATTCTTCTAATTAACCCTTGTGGCAATTAGGGATCCATTTTGGGGTGAAGAACTTCAGCAGACCTTAGTTATTTATTACTTTTTAATGCAGTACCCCACCTCCTAGGAGACAGCTCAGCAAGGTCACCGGTGGTCTCACAGAAAATCCTGAGGCATGTCAGAAGCTTTTCTGGAGCAGAAGGTGAAGGCAGACGATTGTTTGATGTAGTGTCTTTGCACTGGCATGAACCAGGGACCAGTGGCTCAGGTGTGGAGGTGAAATGATAGCTGTTCTAATTTTTAGGAAATGGAAAGCAGGAAATCAGTAAGGTATAATTGACATTAGGAAATCAAGTTGAACAGCAGTCAGTGGCAGCCAATGGTAATGATCACCCAGAACACTGCGGGAGGTGAAGGAGGGCGCGGATGGTGTGCAGAGGGTTTGTTAGTGCTCCGGAGGAGGAACGGTGGTGCTAGCAAGGGGCCCCATGGGCTGGCTGCAGATGGGTGAGAATCGGGTCAGGTTATTGAGTAAGTTAGAGAACCACCTGGATCGCCTGGGGATGAGGTCAGAGTAACTCAAGTGAAAAAAGAGGACATAGTTTACAAAGATATGGAGGCAGTGGAAAAGTTTGTCATGGCTGTGTGACCATAGATGAAGAACAACTGCGTTTCTTGGCTAGGATGAGAGAGCAGCAAGGGCCGGCTGCAGGAAAGGGGGCACGTGGTACGCTGTTCCTCTCCTACTTGGGAAATAACTTTTCCTCTCCAGGGCTTTTAGTCAAATGGGGAACAGAGGCATCGGAGAGGTGGGGTTGTAAGACAAAGCCTGAAAAGTGTGACAAAGACTACATATATTAAAAATGTGGGTTTAATTATCTGGATCCTTGGGTGGATGTTATTGATGTTAGTAATATTTTTCTAATTTTGAAAAAAAAAGTTGCCTTCATGCATAATGGCACTGCCTTACTTTCCTTGGGTCAGCATTCTTTCAGCAGATCATCCATAGATCAGTCACTTGCTGACCTTCTAGTTCTCAGTAATTAGTTCTAGTAAGTGAGAAGAAGGACACATCATTCTGTAACAGTTCTCCTTTTTAAGCAAAGCTGTTGACTTAGGACCTTAGCTTGGTTTCTTTTCTAAATGAAATTCCTTTCTTGGCTTTATAGAGATAGAAAAATGATAAAAATACTGAGATAAGGAAGAGTCCCGTATGGGGACTGGAAGTACACTTCGGTGGAGCTCTTCTGTGTGCGTGGCTTCAGTTCCCACCACTGCCAGCAGCACCGAAGAGGCAGCAGCAGCTCCTCCCTCAGCCCCTGCACTGGTGGAGACAGTGGGGTGCACGAGGCTTGGCTGATTATTGCTATGAAAAGACCAGTTTGGGATGCCTTTGCAAATGGAGGTATAAAGTACTTAGCTTGGCTATCTTTTTTAAGCAATGATATGTTTATATGGTTTATGTGTACATACATAAAATGCACGTAATGTTCACTGTTGTATATGCTTTTATTCTTTCCAGAGTAACTTTATGTTTAATTTTCCTGAAGACCCAGGACCTTGTGTTCAGAAAATATTTTAAGGAGCAAAGGATAAGGCACAGTTGCAGATGTTCTGGTGCTTTGTGAGGGAACTGACAGAATTTTTAAGTGGTCCTGCAGCAACAGTAACACTTTATCGCTAGGTGGGCTTTCATGGCCATGTACTGTTTCATTTGTTGAAGAAGCCATGATGTGGATATGACAGTAATACTTTTTAGGTGTTTCAAGGGTAAGGTAATTGAGGTGGAGTCTGACTTGGCAAAGGTCCGAGCTGGTGCACATTGAGATCCGTGAAGGGCTGAGACTTTCCTGTTTACAGGGAACAAACGAGCTTGTTGTTGTTTCACGGGTAGTGGCTGAAGACAGTACTCCTGAGTTGGAGGCTGTGGTCTTTATTATGTACAGTAGAGTAAGCACTGTGTGTGTCATGGTGGCTTAAATGGGTTCCTCATCCACTCCCACTCACTCAGGAGCCACAGGCGTGCTTACTGCTTGGCTGATGAGCAAGAGGTGGGCATGCGGAAATCTCTGTCTTGGGGATTTGCCTCTTACAGAGGCAGCAGCAAGGCAGCTGTTTCTCAGGAGGAAGATCGCATCCTGAGATGGCTTGCTGCAAATGTCACCTTGGGAGGTGGTCCTTGAAAGACCAAGTCTTGCCTGCCCTGCATGCGTGGGAGGAGTGTGCAGAGATGGCCAGGTCCTGTGCACGCACACTGCCTGTCTACGAGAGCACAAGTGTGTGGTAGAGTGGACGCAAACTTGGTCCTGTTTCATTTCTGCCTTTTCAGAGGAAAAGGCAGTGAATGTAAACTTTTCCTCTAAAGTATATTTATTGTTTAATTCCAGGATATTCTGAAACTAGTCATCTTGGTTGTACACTACATTCACTTACTAAATCAATTTGGTTATCAAGAGGCAGAGAACAGAGAATGGGAGTCTTGGGAAACTTACGAGGTTCACCTGAAACCTTTACTAGCTCCTGCCACCACAAGGGGCCATGCTAACATTTGCAAAATGAAGCTATCTGTCTCAGTGGCCACAAGAACATATGCTACGACGGCTGGAATACGCTCAAGGAACCAGGAAGAAATAAGGCGCAAGTCGCAAGTCCTTACTAGGACAGGAAAGGGGAAGAAAAGTACTTTGTTGCCACTTTAAAAGAACTGCTGATCTATTGAAAGGAGCAGTCAGTGCTTCAATTTTTTTCATTTTATTTTTTAATCAATTTTGCATGCTTATTTCTAATCTGAATAATTTGAAGATGATATGCAATATAACAACCATTGTTGAATTCCTATAATTTTTGTTTAGTTAATTCTGTATTGTTTCATATATATATATATATATATTTACTATATTCTTACATTTAAAAAGTAAAGAACTGGCATAGGAAATTTGTTTTATTAAAAGATTAGTTAAAACAGAATTTGTAAAGAACCTTAGAAATGTGAAATTCAGGCTTCTTGTTTTATAAATTAGAAAATTAAGGTGCAAAATGATTAAGTACTTGTTAAGAGCAAGTTTCTTGTATCACTTGTAAATAGTGATGTTAGATTATTTTAAGTATTCTTGTCTTACCTACTATAGTTTATAATCAGGAAACATTTCTTGAGTTACTTTATGAATTGATAAAGTAACTCTGCATCCAAAGCCACTTACTAGAGGGGAAACAGTCAGTAACTCAGTTTGGTACCTACTGCTATGAAATCATGGACAAGTGATTAATTTGGAAGGCATAAATAGCTAATTGATCTTGGTGGAAGATGGAAAGATTTATGAAGGTGCTGTTGCACTGGATCTTTTATTTGGCAGAACTGGGGATTGAACTCAGGCCCTTGTGCTTGCCAGGGAATGCTTATTCCACTGAGCCTTCTCCCTGGCTCTGTGCTGGATCTTAAAGAACTGCAAACAGATTTTTATATAGAGAAGTGGAGAATGGACATCCTCTATTTAGGGAGAAACCTATAGATTATTTGGTAATGATGAGTCTTTTGGTGAAACTGGGGATTGAACTCAGGCCCCTGCCCTTGCCAGGCAAGCACTTATTCCACTGACCCATCTCCCTGGCCCCGATTATTTGGTAATGAAATTTATCAGGAAATGGTGAGAAGTTAGAAGAAGCTGAGGATTGCTTGATTGGAGGATACAAAGACAGCAAATATCCAAATTAGGAAAATTCTTATATGAGGCTAAGCATATAGACAGTTGGGGGTGGGGGAAGGTGGACACTTTAGGGTTGTGGGGTACCTGGGAGATAAGAAGTCTGAATCACTGAAAAAGATGCCCTCAAACCAACTCCATAGAGATTTGAGAAAGGTGAATTGTATATAGGATCAAATTCTGAAGAGAACTTAGTAAGGAAAAGGCTTTCTGTCAACATTTTCAGTAGTGTGTCAGTAGAGGAAAGCAGCTACGTGCACCGAGGGCAGGATTCAGAGCTAGGAGAATGTGGCATTGCACATTTGTATTTCTTCACTCTTAAGTTACCTAACACACATGTCATGTTCTGTTTCCAGCCTTCAGCTTATAGAAACCAAATGCAACAAATCACATTTTATAACCTTGTAATTACAGTTATCTATGGACAGTGTAAGTGCATATAATTACTTGATAATTATAGGTAATTATAGATAGGTATAGATAAGTGATAGGTTATGTGTTGTCAATAGTCTTTTATACTGCTTATTAATATTAAAATATATTACCCTAAATATATGGCATAAGCTTTATGTAAATTGTTTTTCTTTGAGAAGCAGTTTAAATTTTAAAAGTCTTGAAGGCTTTATTTCTTATTGTTAATGTTAACCAAAATGTTGACATTGCTTTCTTGATGTTGGGACTAGACATACGCACAGGATGATGTGGACGAGGAGGCAGAGAGCTGCATGGGGTGGGGAGCTATTTCAGGGGTGATAAATAGTGCTTGGAGATAGACCAATGGAATATAATAGTCTTTTAATAAAAATGCTGAGAGAGAAAATTTTTAAAATATTGTTACTTACATATATTAGATTTTTAAAATTTTCATATTTCTAGGAAGAATTGGTGTATTGTGTTTGTAAAACATCTCAAATTTTGAAATTGAGCTTTGTAGCTGAGTACATTTCAAATTTCACATGTTAAGCAGGGACTTGATTTGGATTGGGACTTTCCTGAGAATGCTTGATTTCAGTATAACTTTAGGGACATGGAGAATTTAAAATACTAATTTTTAAAGGGGAATTAGCAGACATTACCTAACTTTAGCTGCCAGACATTTGAATGTGTGAGAACCATCTCTTAACTCAGGCCTGCTAGTAAATTGCTGTGGCCCAGATTTAGCAGAAAAGGTTTCCACACATTTTATTATTGCTTAAAAACCACTCTTCCTCCTCCAGTCCAGGAAATAAATGGAATTGAGCATCACGTATGTCAGTTCTGCCTTCTTGCCAGTAGCAAAGGTAATAATCTGATGAGTAGAGGTTAGGAGCTTAAAGGCATTCAGAGTACCATTGTGAGGTTTGCAATACATATGACACTAATATTTGTTTGTTATATTGAAAGTAAAAGCATCTTACTAGCCATAGAAGTTAGCCTATAATTTGCAGCAAGAGTGAGGTAGCTTTGAAGAGAAAATGTGCTGGTCTTAGGCATACTTCTGGTTGGGTTGCAAAGACCATGCGAGTTTCCAAGTCAACTGACACCAAAGAAGAAAGAAAACATGATGCTAAGTAGGTAAAGAGGGCCGACAGGGTGGAGGAGAGTGTCCAAGAGAAGGGAGCAGTGAATGGAAGGCACAGGAACAGGAGAAAGTGTAACGTGTGAGCCACATGGATTACAATAAACCATCCCTACCATCACTGGTGGGAACTCAGGCAGCACTCAAGCAGAAAGTTTTACTGTGAAGGGTTTTAAGCAAGTGATCTCATCAGCTTCATATTTTACAAATAGGACCAATGTCACAGCACAGGGAAGACATGATGGGAGCGTAGTGGTGAGGGGGCTTTTGGAATATTCTAAGGAGGAAATAGTGGTGATCTTTTATAGGATGATGTGAGTGAGGAGATAGAGAACTGAGTTGGGTGGGGAACTATTTCAGAAGTGAATAGTTCTCTGAGACAGACCAATGCAATGGAGAAGAAGGAGGAGGTGGTACTCACTGGAGGTTGCTCCTTGTTTTATTTTTTGCTGGACATCTGTCAAGATACTAATTTTCTTGAAGAGAATTGTGGTTTTGCAATAGTTTCTGCCCTACATCTGGATGAAGGCAGGAGAAGAGGAGTTTGGAAAGAAGAGAATACTAATTTTGAGAAATACCATTTATTAACAGCTTGTGAAACCAGAGAGCTGAAGCTAGTGCTACCTTGGGTTTTTATAGTCTATGGACATAGCTTATTATAAAGAACTCTTTGTTGTCACACTATCATTTTATAACGCTACATAAATACTATTTTCCTCTTTAATAAAATAGTACCCCACAGTTAAATAGCAGTATATCTAAAATAATTTAGGAAATTATGGTTTTACTCCACAGCCGAGGACATTGGTTTGCTGGGAGAAGACCATATGGTCTCTGTTCCACAGAAGCAGTGGAACAAAGGTCTTCTGGTGGCCTCTGTGTCCACTTCCCACAGTGCCTTGCCAGCAGCACGTTGATTAGTGGATCCACTGAAGCAAATGAACACAGCTAAAGGCTTGATCAAAGAAAAATGATGTCACAGAGGAAAGGAAGTGATTGCATAAATGTATTCTTTACTTGGTGGCGCATGCCTATAATCCCAGCACTCGGGAGGCTGAGGCAGGAGGATTGTTGTGAGTTCGAGACCAGCC
>PVKA01001643.1:0-108938 GCA_004027165.1 Ctenomys sociabilis | reverse complement strand
GATCCACTCTTAGACTTGGTATCTCTAATAAATATGTGAACTCATTCTACCTATGTGGATCTGAGTTTTATCTAAAAAATACCGAAGTGTGTGGGACCAGATTCCTTTAAAATTTATTCCTTTCTGTCTTTATTATTTTCTATTTCCCATCTCTTGTTATCTTTCTAAAAACCTTCTTTTTCTCTGTCTCAAGTAGAAATCTCTTTAAAAACCTAGTAAGTCACTTAGGATGGATAAAGAAAATGGGGTGAGATTTTTGTTCATTCTGTTACTATGTTTTTATTTTCCTTGTTTGAAAATGGTTATAAAATTAGGATGAGACAGTAGAACAGAAAGATACTGGGGGAGAGGTCCATGGGCATGGTTGGGAGCATGGATGTGGTGCCAAGTTGGGGGAGAGCAACACGTGATGATTCGTAGGTTAGGGCTGGGGAGGTAGCTCAGAGGCATAAGCTCCCGCCTGGTAAGCTCAAGGTCCTGAGTTTGATCCAGTACAAACAAAGCAAAACAAAACAAAAACAAACCCCCATGGGTTTGGAAAGGAAATATTGGAAGTTTTATTTGTATTTGTTTTAAATTTGTTTCTTTACAAAATTCTGTTCCTGTATATATCTCAGCATTTGACCAATCAGTGCAGAACTATATGTTATAATGTTATCATTTATACACGGAAGATACATGTATCTGTTGTGGTAGTGTGTGTAGACATGTGAAGCTAACAGTAATGGTCAAAAGAGTTTGGAAACTGGTGCAGAGGTTTTCAGAAAGGTGAGCCCAGCCCAGGGCATTGTGATAAATATTATGTCCTTAATGTTTGTTTATCTTTGCAAATGGTGACAACTGGAAATCCAAAGGAGCCTTAAAATGAAAACAGCAACAGATGACAGAATTCTATAGCTCTATAGAATTGAGGAAAAGTATTTTCCTAGATGAGTATTTAATTTTAACATGTGCTTTATCCATTTGCTCTTGACTTGGGAGAATTATTAAGGAACTCTTTGGGATTTGATAAGTCATCTCACATACTGAAATGAGTACAGCAAAATTTGATTTATTTAATCTTTTCAACTGAAGAAGCAGCAGATGATTATGCTAGTATTTAAAACAAAATTGGCCAGCAATTATTAAGTCCTGTTTCTTTTTTTTTGGCAGAACTGGGGATTGAACTCAGGCTCTTGTACTTGCCAGGGAAGTGCTTATTCCACTGAGACATCTCCTCAGCCCTAAGTCCTATTTCTTGAGGATATTTTCTTTTATTTTACCTTTCTCCTTTAATGATTTCTTGCAGAATAAGACCACAGCTTGCCAAAGAGAAGATTGAAGGATGCCATATTTGTACATCGGTTACTCCGGGGGAGCCCCAGGTCTTCCTAGGGAAAGATAAAGCTTTTACATTTGATTATGTATTTGACATAGACTCACAACAAGAGCAGATCTACACTCAGTGCATTGAAAAGCTAATTGAAGGTTGTTTTGAAGGCTACAATGCTACAGTTTTTGCTTATGGACAAGTAAGTACCATATTTTTATAGGAGCTATAACTTTTCATAACTGTGAATGCAACTTTACCGTAATGTTTTGTTTCTTGCAGTAATGTTAAGGTTGAACATTCATTGTTCCATGTTCTTTTTTTTTCAGACTGGAGCTGGCAAAACATACACAATGGGAACAGGATTTGATGTTAACATCACTGAGGAAGAACAGGGAATTATTTCTCGTGCTGTTAAACACCTTTTCAAGACTATCGAAGAAAAAAAGGATGCAGCAATTGGAAATGGACTTCCTCCACCAGATTTTAAAGTGAATGCCCAATTTTTGGAGGTAATAATCTATATCATTAATATTCTTCAGTTTTATTGTTCAAGCCATCAACCTTCATGATTTTATATTGTTGGGTGCTAGTATAATGACTTCCAATATGTTCTTTGCTTATAGTCAGTGCTATTGGCATTTAAGATAATAAACAATTGACCAGTGTCCATAGAATAGAATGCACTTAATATTGTCATTTCAGAGCTTTTCTTTATTAAGGGATAAGGATAAAATACCATAGTTATGCAGACAGCCTCACCAAGTGCTGGGACACAGCGACTTAGGTGAAAGGAGTTGTGCAGGGCCTGGGAGATGCTGCATCACGGGGTCCCCAGGCTGTAGCTGCTGTGGACTGACTTAGGACCATGTGATCTGGTGGGGAGGGCCTGATCTTAGTAAGGGGGTGTGTGGGACTTGAGGTATGGTCAGGTGGGCCACGGCATTGAACGCTGAATGCTTGGCTCCAGAGTGTTCTCGTGTAGATCGTGCACACCAGAAGCTAATCATGAGTTACTGAGGTATTTTATTTAGTATTACCTAGCACACATAAAAGCACAATTCAGATTAATATCATACACCTTACTGCTAATCAAAAAGACACCCCCATTTAGTAAAAGCCAAGGAAAATAAATTTGTGAGTTTGTACTTGAAAAGGAAAGAGTGATGGTGAAAAAGTGTTCTTCTATTGTCCCTTCACCTCCACAGCACTGCTGGGTGCTGGGACTATTTCACGTAATGACAGAAAAACAGCTGTCTGTAGTCTCTTCTGAGGACAGAGCTGTATCTTGTCAGCTTCTGTTCGTACAGAAACACTAACGTCATTGCTGCCTTACAGAAAGGCTAAGCATTCATTTTTAGACACATGAAACAGTTGTGTGGCAAAAAGAGATACATTTCAGCTTGAGTAGCAAAAAGTCTCAACTCTTAAACCTAATGATTTGTCTAGTTAAAAATCTTTACACTTAGCCTTTGTCTGTGGTTAATACGTATTTATTTAAGTTTGCTTACATTTGTATTTTTAAAATCTCTTGCAAAGGATTAATAGACAGATCGTTTTTAGCCAGTCCTCAACCTCTTGGTCATGACAAGTAAATGTGGCATTTATAACAGTTGCCTCATTCATATTTATTATCTTGAAGAAATGTGCATAATTTTGAAGATCTTTTAAAATATATATGAAAGATGACATTATGCAATGTGGTATGGCACTTACATGGCTATTTCTACCCAAATTAAACTTCTGACATTTCATTTTGATAGCTTTATAATGAAGAGGTCCTTGACTTATTTGATACCACTCGTGATATCGATGCAAAAAATAAAAAGTCAAATATAAGAATTCATGAAGACTCAACTGGAGGAATTTATACTGTGGGAGTCACAACACGTGCTGTGAATACAGAATCAGAGGTGACATTTCTGTTGCAGTTGAAATATAGCGCAGTTAGTTTTATTTTGTCAGATCAAGATAAGATTATTCTGAAGTTTAACAAAATTAAAATCTTTCCTTTTCCTCATATTTTTAAAGATAGCATAGTATGAATGCCAGAGTTGTGGGGAGGACACACCTGAAGACTATGGCATTGTAGGTAGAGTTTTCCTTTACAGATAAAGAAGAGTAAGTAAGTGGTTGATGGTAAAGAATGATGTGTACCTTTTGCTATAACCTATGTAGAATAGTATTGTGGTTTTTGAAGGGAAAGTATTGAGCACAATTCAGAAACTATTTCACCAGAAGATAGAGAGGGGCCTGAGCAGCTTAGGTTACTGCTGTTTGTCCCAAAGCATTCTCTTGTAACAGTTTGGGAATGATAGCTACAAGTGTCAGAACATAGCAAACAATCGGATCTCAGTGTTTTTCCTATTTAAAAAAATAATACAGTATTCTACTGCAGAGTACAACTCAAAAGGTGCCTTTAATTAAAATAATACAATGAAAATCCGCATCTGTTACACACCATACTACGGAGGGCTCAGCAGTAGTTCAGATGGGGGCTGGGGGGTGGTTGGTGGTGTCTTGCTGTGCGCTGCTCATCTGAGTCCTTCCTCTCCCCCTCGCCAGATGATGCAGTGTCTAAAGCTGGGTGCCTTGTCCCGCACCACTGCCAGCACCCAGATGAACGTGCAGAGCTCCCGCTCCCATGCCATTTTCACCATTCACGTGTGTCAGACCCGAGTGTGTCCCCAGGTGGAGGCCGTGAGTTACCAGTTCTCATTTCTTAAACTTCCATTCTTTGTCTCTCTTGAGGTACATCAGTCCTGGGAGCATAGTTGACCCAAATGCTATTTGTTTACTCTTACTTTTCCTACTTGCTTCTTCTGATCTCATTTGTGGAAGCTAGTCAGCCAGGTTGCAGTTTGAAGTTAAAAAATGAATATACGTGTCTGCCCATGGAGACCGTGTGCTGTGGCCCTGTGACCCTTCGCTGTGTGGACCCCGTGCCTCACATGGTTTCTTTCTTCAACATAAGACAAGGCTCCCGTGGTTGGGTTCCCACCTTCCAGCCTCTTTCTGTCATTGTTTCCAGTTTCCAGCTGACAGTTTTGTATTTATATTTATTTGGCTACTAGCTTTTTCTTTGCCTGTACATACATATGCGCATGTATTGAGAGCAAGGATGGGTTAGAGAATTTTGAATATCACATTAATAAAGCATTTTCTCCTTTTTTTTTTTTTTTACTTGTAGGATAATTCAACAGATAATAAGATTATTTCTGAATCATCACAAATGAATGAATTTGAAACCCTAACTGCAAAGTTCCATTTTGTTGATCTGGCAGGATCAGAAAGACTGAAACGAACTGGAGCTACGGGCGAGAGGGCCAGAGAAGGCATTTCCATCAACTGTGGACTTGTAAGAAGAAGCTGTGTGCTGGGAATGTGTTAGGGCCTTTCTGTTCTCCTTTTCTCTGGTGCAGTGCATAGCACATCATGCGCTGAACTGGGAAGGCAGAATTGCAGTGAACTTAATTAGTAGTTCAGCGAATATCTGACTTCACATTGTAGGATTTTTTTTTTTTACATTATTGGGTTTCTTCATGTGTATTAGATTAAATTTTGTGACATCTGCTGTATAGATAGGATATAGATATGTGCATAGTCTCTGGATGTGTACAGCAGATTATTGAGAAATTATTTCATTATATTTTGTTCCTTTTGAGAAATTATTATTTATTTCCACATTTAAACATATATAAGTTAAAAATGTATTATTAAGTGTTTCATGGGGTAAGACCTAAAGTAGCACTTTGTTAACATTTTACTGACTTTGGTAATTGTAATAAAATGTACTTAGTGATTATTTTTTTTAAAATGAGAATTTTTGGTGCTGGGAGGATAGCTCAATAGAATAAATGCTTGCTTGGTAAGTGCAAGGGCCTGAGTTCAATCTCTGGTTCCACCAAAAAACAAAAAAATTTTTTTTTATAGGTTGTATTAGAAATTAATGTTAATACCCTGCCATCTAGTGGCATTGTGATTGGAAAACACCAGTGAACAGATGCAAAGCCTTCTGTTATATGGAAGAAAATATTTTGGAGTACATTTTTACATACTAAATCTTTTCTTCTTGTCTCCAGTTTAAGATTGGACATTTGCTCCCACATAAAAATAATAGCCTCAGTTTCTGTGACACTGACAGTATCAGACATGTGCCTTTGGCTTGGCTTTCCTCCCAGCTGCAGCTGTGGGGCTTTCGACTTGGGTTCTTTTAAATCCCTGTATGTGCTGTTGTGACCCTGCTGGGTTAAAGTATTTTCAACTGAGGTTGAGTAGCGTGGTGGGTCTCCCAGCAGCAGTACTCCTGCTGTGGTTGAAGAAGCATGACCTGGATCCTGGCCTTGGAAGGATAGATTTGAATTTCTTAAAATCAGGGTGGTATTTACATTTGTGCTGTTAGGAAAAGACAAGAGCCACTGCTCTGTTTTCCTGTTTTAAGTTGTGATAGTGTGTTGAGACACAGCTAATGAGCTAATGGAGTTTTAACTTCTTTTAAAATTTATTTGTTTATTTATTTATTTATTTATTTATTTATTTGGTAGAGGGTCTCACTATGCAGCCTGGACTTGCAGTGATCCATCCTCCTGTCTCAGCCTCCACAGTGCTGGGATGACAGTTGTGTACCACCACACCTGGTTCCCAGGGTGGCAGGGCATGCTGATCGAACCCGGGTCCTTGCGCTTGCCAGGCAGGGGCTTAGACTGCTGTGCTACCTCCTAAGCCCACTAATGGAGTTTCAGTGTGGCCTGTGTGTTAAGACTAGTTTCTCTGGAAAAGAAAGACTATGACCCATTGTGACACTAGTGCTTCTAACAGCATATGATGTTCTTAACCATATTGTTACAGATGTTTGTATTACTGACAGCTAGTGTGAAGGAGATTTCAAAAAAGTAAGGGTGGAAGGAGGAATGCTGTAAGGTTTCATAATTTGGCTTAGGTTTTTAAAACATGAATGCTTAGCACATAACTTCATTGTGTTTCCAAGGAAAGCTGTATTTGTGCCAGAAATTCCTTATACAAAGATTTTCAGGCAAATCTTACTGTTAATGGTGGTTAAAGAAGATTTTCATTATGTAAGGGTTCTGTTTTCCAATAAAAATTTATTGGAACTCTTTAAGCATTTTATTTCTTCATTGAGTTGAGAGTTTTCAACATGAGTTGATAATTTTCTGCAGCCACAAGCTGATGCTGCAGGCATAGATGATGTATTATGTGTGTGTGCCACTCTCTACAGTGAATGTAATGTACTGCAAGCATGTTCTAATAGATAAAAGCTATGAGCACATGTGAATGTGCGTTACAGTGAGTAAGTTCGTGTGGTCTCTCTCTCTTAGTTGGCACTTGGCAATGTCATAAGCGCATTAGGAGACAAGAGCAAGAGGGCCAGCCATGTGCCCTATCGAGATTCCAAACTGACAAGATTGCTGCAGGACTCCCTAGGGGGGAACAGGTATGCAGCCATACTGGCTTTTATCTATCTGTGATGCTTAAAAAAATGGTAAATTTGTACCAAAAATTGTGGAAAATACAGAAAAGATAAATCAGAATAAATTCTTCCAGATGAAAATCATAAAGCAATATGTAAGACATATACAATATATTTAAATTTTATGATTTCCTTCAGAACAAAATTGGAGTAATTGTGTGTACTTTTATTTTTTATTTTTAAAAATTTATTTGTATTTTAACTTGAAGAGTGAAAAATAGAAGCAAAAACAAAGAACAAATGACATAAACAGAGTAACATACGATACATATGTTACAGATTTTCACAACATAGATGGCTTATCTATCTATCTATCTATCTATCTATCTATCTATCTATATTTAAATAAAACTACCCAACACAGATCAGCAGTCCACAATAGAAGTGGGTTATCCATGGTGTGTGTACTTTTAAATGAGTTATTTCTGCTTGCCAAGCCCCAATGAATATGTATCCATGGGGGAACCCATAATTATTAATGACCTAGTATGGTCCAAGTAGTGTTATATATTTAGAGGTATGTTGATAAATGAAACTTGATGGTTCCTGTTCTCTAGGAATTTAGTCTAAAAATTGGAGTCTCATATTATACTGAATTGAAAAAAGATACATAAAAGATGTGAGGTGGCTGAAGAAAAAGCTTACAACTAAATGAGGCATTGGACTGTGGGTCTAGATAGTAATACAGCTGAGTGTCAGGGGACAATAAGAGAAAGAATAAGGAGGGACAAGAGTTGGTAAAGCATAAAAGGTGGAGCCTACCTAGAAAATGGGCCACCGTTAGTACCATGTTGGGATTCTGGGAGGAAAACAAGAGTTGAAGCAGGAGGCTGCTTAGCAGGCTACATATGGTAGGGTTAATAAGCATTATTTCTCTACTAGTGTGAGGAAACTAGGTTCTTAGTTGTAGTTTCTGTACTTTGTTTGGTCAGATTGTGAGTGCCCAGTAGAATTTCCCTGTGTTTCATGGACAGACATAATAGCTGGGCATACTAAGCATGTCACTATACTATATTTTGTTTGGCAAAGTAATTTATTATGTATGTACTCTATGATCTTTTTTACTTAAATTTTTAAAAATATATTTGGTTCAGGGTCTCACTATGCAACTTGGACTCATAGTGATTCTCCTGTTTTCAGCCTACCCAGTGCTGGGATTACAGGCACATGCCACACCCCCCAGGCTTGGCTGGCTCAGCACGCCTGTGGATGGGGCTGGTGTAGCATGTGGTGGTGGGGATTGAACACTGGTCTCTTTGCTTGCCTAATCAGGCACCTGGTGCACTGAGCTATCTCATGGGCCCTTGAGTTTGAATTTAATGTACTATTCTTTTCTTTCTAACATCAATTTTCCAGTGACTAAGGGAAGGAATTTTTAAAACACGGAATAATAGTTTAATCATTTTTGATTTTCAATTTATATTTATAGTTAGATTAATTTAAAAATTATTGTATATATTGCTTTAAAATTTATTGTAAAGGAATGAGAAATAAACATATGTGTTTGTACTTTTAATATGTTGTGATTCAATAAAAGATAATATAAGTTCATTTTCCTAAGTATTTTCTAAATATTTTTTTTTCTTAGAGGTTAAAAACAGTCAACAGTGTTAAGGCATGGAAACTTTCAAACTTGCTTTTATTTTTAAGTTAGTATAGTATCATTAATCTTTTAATATCTCAAAGAGTGAAGACTATATGGTAGGAAATTTAGATTTTTTTTTTTGTACCAGGGATTGAACTCAGGACCTTGTGCTTACTGGATAGGTGCTTAAGTCACTGAGCTATATTCCCAGACCTAAGGCAGGAATTTTAAAATAATTATTTTGGTATTTTATTTGCTTTTGTAAGCCAGTTATTTGTAACTTTCAGCCAAACCATCATGATAGCTTGTGTCAGCCCATCAGACAGAGATTTTATGGAAACGTTAAACACTCTGAAATATGCCAATCGAGCTAGAAATATCAAGAACAAGGTGATGGTCAATCAGGACAGAGCGAGCCAGCAAATCAACGCGCTCCGTAATGAGATCACACGGCTTCAGATGGAGCTCATGGAGTACAAAACGGTAAGCTCTTGCGGCTGAATGTGCACCTTGTGATGTCCCCAAGGTTTGTGTACTGTGAGTGCTCTGGTGTCACCTTGTGCTGGCGTATTCGTACGTATCTCTGGAGTCTGGCGTAAGCAGTATGAGTGGTGTTCGGTGGAACCTAATCAGCCATTATTCAAAAGGCTTGTGATTCAGTCAGCTTTTGAGAGACCAATGTACCATGGAGGGTTGTGGCAGAGGAAAAGGAGCTTGTGCCGCGGTGCTCAGAAGGTGGAAGCGCTCTAGGCTGCAGAGTTGAATGGTCCTGGGACGTCTTTGTCACCACAAGTCTGTGTACTTAAGGTTCTTCCGCCAATGAGGAAGTATTTTTCCTTTCCAGGGTAAAAGAATAATTGATGAGGAGGGTGTGGAAAGCATCAATGACATGTTTCACGAGAATGCTATGCTTCAGACTGAAAACAATAACCTGCGTGTGAGAATCAAAGCCATGCAAGAGACGGTTGATGCACTGAGGACCAGGATCACGCAGCTTGTCAGCGATCAAGCCAACCAAGTGCTTGCCAGAGCAGGTACACATGCAGCGTGGGCGAGAGAGGGAGCAGGTCCTGGAGGGCAGGGATCGTTCTTTGTGTTCGTGAATTATGTGCCAGAATGGAGTAGTCATGCCAAGCTGTGTGGACACAGTCTGTCATTTTAAGTTCTGCATTGTAAAAATAATAAGTTCTTATATAAACAGAACATGCCCTTTCTATTATCTTACAGTTTGCTCATGTAGTTAAGGGTAGAAAATTAGATGTAATAATTATGTTTTTAAGAAATATTGTTTTCAAACTTTTTTGAAATCTGTTTTTTGCAGTTTTCGTTTAAAGGCTAAGTTGAATTCATATTTTTTCTTGCAGGAGAAGGGAATGAAGAGATCAGTAATATGATTCATAGTTATATCAAAGAAATTGAAGACCTCAGGTATTGCTTTCTCTGAAATGTTAGTGCGCATATTTTGGCTTTTGCAGTGTGGCAGTATTCTGTTTTGTGGGCTTACTGTTCAGTACCTCTTCCTACTGATACTCAAGCTCTTTAGTCATGTTAATTCCAGGGAGGAAATCTTGCCTTTCACATGATACCAGCTCCCAGCCACCTTTCCCCTCTCCTCCCATTTTATCTTCCTGTGCTATCCAGCTGCTACTATTGTTGTGTCCCTGGTTGGGCATCTATCTAAGGTGACATATGGGCCAGGCATAATTAATACTGAGGATGTTATCTTTGGTGTCTCCACTTGCCTGTCATTTAGGAATAGAGCACCATCCACAAGTCATCACCGAGTGTTTGAATCTCCTGTCACACCAGCTCCCTTCAGCTGTGCAGCTATGCGTGCGAGTGATCACTGCCCCGTGCCAGGCATCCAGCTTCTGCCTGGCGCATCCATTCATGTTTCATGCAGCATGCCACACATGCCCACCGTATGCCAGTGGCCGGCTGTGGCTGGGGCGGGCATCACATAAAAAGTGACACAATAAAGACAATGATAGAATGTCATGAAAGAATCAGGTCATGCTTGATGTGGGAAGGTGAAGACCCCAGAACCCGGATTTGGGGGAGCAGTGGAGGGAATAGAGGCTCTGTATGTAGGTAAATAAAGTGAGGGCTGTTAGTCACATCTAGAAGACTTTTGGGTTACGTGGGTTCCTCATGGTTGAGTGGTGCACCTCAGTTCACACACTTAATTTGTTCTATGGTTTTGCCCACATTTGTGTTTGTCGGAAAGATGGCCACAGTACCGTTTGTCACCCAATGCAGACTTTGCAAACAAAAACAAAATTTATCAAATGCTTCTGTTTGCTGGCCAAATGTTTGGCCCACAAAAGCATTTGTGACCCAAGGCATTACTGTGTTTTCTCTTGAAGTGAAAGTCTAGTCGGTTCTGTGGAGGAACATCTAAGTAGTTGAAATACTGCTTCTGCTGCCCACCTGAGGAAAATAGCCAAGGGGAGAGGATGACCCTCCCAGCTGCCAGCAGCTCCTGTCTTGTAGTCTTATGGTTTTTATTTGGTTCAAATAAAAGAATCGGGCAGAAATTTCTGAAATGGAAAGGTACTGAAAAGATCTAGTCTATCATTATTTGGGTCCAGATTCTCACATTCTGTTGCTACCTACTCAATCCTACTTCAGTCCATACTTCTGATAAAATGTGGACTCAGGAACATGTTATTTATAGCTCCATAAATGTAATGCAAATTTACATGTATCTCTTGCCACTTGGAAATACTCATATTTTATGTTTTAATTGTAAGATAATAATTAGCTTTAAATAAATTTTCATGTCATAGCATTTGTGAAAAAAATTACTACAATGAGTATTCATGTTTCTGGGATGGCAAAATTTTTATAGAAATTCTTGAACATACAAAAAATACTTAAAAAAGGAAAATTAAAATCACTTATATTCCCAGTATCCCAAGAACTAACATTAACATTTTGGTATTTCTCCTCATTTTGTTTGAGACAGGTTCTCATTATATAGTCCAGGCTGACCTTGAACTTACTATGTAGCCCCATCTGGCTTCATGCTGAGTGATTTTCCTGCCTCAGCCTCCTGAGTGCTGGCATTATGATGCCTGATTTCTACAGTTTTTATACTTCAACAAAATTAACATCAAAGTGTTTATGTTGCTCTCCTATCTGTTTTTTAGGGTGTGATAACATAGTAGGGGTATTTTTCAAAGTTACTAAATATTTTTCTGAAATGATTTTTTGCAAGGTCCACATAGCACCATCTTGTGGTTGTAGCTGATTTATTAACCTTCTACTCTAGATAATTATATTGTTTCTTGTTTTTCCATAATAGTTGCCATTTGTTAAATGTTATATTGGGTAGGCAGGTTTTAAATTCATTGTCCTTGATTCTCAGCAGTCATAGGAAAAAGATTTATTTTCATCTCCATTTTACGAAGGGAAGAGTGCGAACTGAGGGTCCAAGATGCATTGTAGGTCAAGTCCTCAGGCCCCGCCTTCCCAGGAAGTGTGTGCCTCCTTATGTGTGTGGCTGCTTATTGTTGTTGCATCCAACGTGGGCAGCAGCAAGCGTTTGTGTGTGTGAGTAAGTAGAGAGAAGGCCATGGAGAAGAGGAAAGGGGTGTCCCCTCTGTAGCCCATACAGGAAGTGGCTTCTGCTCACGTGGGCAGGTATTATGGAGCTGAGTCTGGTGAGCCCAAGACTCTCCAGCATGTATCAGTGCTAAAACTGAAGAGTATGTCCCTACCAAAGGTAGACTTCTAAAGTCAGGTTATCTCCCCCCAAAACCCCACAGATTGTCATTTACTGTACAACGTTCCTCAGTTCATAAGCTTAATTCTTTCTGTGATTCTGATCACAGAATTTGTGGACCAGGCTCTGTGACCAGAAGCATGGGAAAATTTAAGTTCATGAGCTGAGGTACCACCGTACAATAATAGACACCATTAGAATATAGACCATTATTATTAGTTGACTATGTTTTCATTCATTCTTAGTGTTTATGATTCCAAGCTTCGTGCTACACTGAAATGTAGGAAGTTATGAAATGTTGCTTATACTTTCTGTTGTTCAATAATCATGAGTCTTGACCTTGAGGTTTTGTATTTGACTTGGATTTTTATGTTTAGGTTGCTTTCTTTCCAATTAAAAAAAAGCACTGTATTCAGAATTTAAGACAGTCTTGAAGTCATTTAATTAAGCTTCCTAGCTATTTAACATCTTATTTTATTATATTTATTTAATTTATTTGGTTTTGGGATCAAACTCAGGACCTTGTGCATGCTGTATTGCAGAGGAAAACTCCCCTGGCCCTACTTAATTCAAAACTGCCATAATTGCTCTTCTCTGCATATGGTATTCGGTATATTAATGAAACAATTTCCTTTCAGAATGTAAGGGATACAGACTTGAAGCATAGTCACTGATCTATGTGAACTCTCTCTAACCAGTTTTAAGAGCATTGTGAATAGTTTTGTAGACAGTGAAAAAAAACACTGAATGGGCTTTTGTCCTTCAGAGTTTAGTGGTTGCAAAATAATCCAGGACTTTCCTCTGCAGTGTTTGAGAATATTTCGAAGTGCATAATGCACAGTGCTGAGACAAAGAGAGGTAGCATGTTTTCTTTGAGCCCTGTCTCAGTCGCTCTTGTGCCAAATCTAGCCTGATATTCATTATGTTGAAATAGATAATCGTGTTCATAATGGTTTAAATCAAATAAAAGTACAGGGATCAGCCTATAGTTCTGTCTTAATCCCTTTAGTCTCAGGAGTCCTGGCTCTTTCAGAATCTTATTATGTGCTTTCCCATATTACTGACAGTATGTATATTATGCTCTTGTCATTATTAGAACTGCTTGGGCAAACAAAAGAATTTTTTCAATTATCAAACTCAGGTTCCCTTGGAGATACCATTTTTCCCACGCTATATTCAGGAGCCAGATGCCTATCACCCAGTTAGGGGCAAATTTGACTGACTATAGCTTTCAAAGTTTTAGACATGTTATTATTTGTGGCAAAAGAGGAACTGAAGCTGAGGTGACCATGCTGCTTGTATATTTTAAGCTTAATGTGTTTATAAAGGTAAGGACTACTCGTCCCCAGTGACCAGATTCAAGTAATCACCCACTGGTACCTGAAGGTTCTTCTGACCATCCAAAGTTGTGATTTCAGATTTGCAATTACTCATTCAGACATTTAAAGATGTCCTAAACATTAATGTTTGTGAGCAATTTTTGTACTGTGGAACTCTGCCATCAGGCAATATTCACAATGCTTTTCAGACAAGATTTTACCATGCAAACAACACATTTAAATCTTTCTGTAATCCTCACAATAGATGTAATCATTATGTACTACAGATGAACCAGAGCAACAGAAAGTAGAGTGGTGGTTGCCGGGGACTGGAGTAGAGGGCAAAGAGAGGTCCAGTGTTCAGCGGGTTCAGAGTTTCAGCACAGAAAGTTGACCTGTAAGGGTGGCTGCACGGCACCTGGATGTCCTCAGTGCCATGGAGCTGTCTACTTGGAAACGATTGTGGCAAGAAGTGTTATGTCATGTATACTATACCACAATAGAAGCTGTTCTCTACTTAAATATGTTTTTATTCTTTAGGGCAAAATTATTAGAAAGTGAAGCAGTGAATGAGAACCTTCGGAAAAACTTGACGAGAGCCGCATCAAGATCGCCGTATTTCAGCGGGTCATCAGCTTTTTCTCCCAGTATACTTTCTTCCGACAAAGAAACAATTGAAATCATAGATCTAGCTAAGAAAGATTTAGAGAAGCTGAAAAGGAAAGAGAAGAAGAAGAAAAAAAGGTAGTGTGAAATCACTGTTACATGGATGCTTGTTTTTCAAGGTGTTTTAATTTATATTAGGAATATACATAGTCTTCTAAGTACATTAACACATGAAATAAATGACTTAAATTAGCTGACCATTACAGCTGTACATTTGAATGAATTTCCTCTTTTATATATAAGAGAAAATAATTTAGCTGTAATAAAATAATATGGAATAACTTTTATTTAGAATATTACGAGGCAAAGTTACTATTAGATACTACTTTATTGTTCCTCCAAGTAGCGGCTTTTGCACCCCACTCATCCTGCTTTGTGCAAAGCTTCCTGCGTCATAGCAGCTCATTGTTTTCATTTTTCCTGCTTTCTAATGCAATTAAGTGGTCTCCTGGACATTCTGCTCCCTGTCCTGATTAGTTTAACTAAAGGCTAAACTAATTGTCATTTGTCCTCATAAGTATTTTCTACAGGCTTCTAATTTCATTGTGTGGAAGTTTGTGCTATTTCTGAATCTCTCAGCAAGGAGTTGCGTAGTTTCTCACTGCTGCTCGAGGCCTCTTCTTAGCATCATGCTAAAATCTCTCTCTGACATAAACTGGGTGCAAAGAAGAGGAATAAAATGGAAACTTGACCACTTCTTGTTAAATATTCATAAATTCTCTATGTGTTCACACACTGATGTGCAGTGTAGTCAGATTATTTGCTGAGAATATATTTTTGACATATCAAATTGAGCATTTTTGGCTAGGTATTCAGAGAGGAAGCAAAGCCATCTTATTTACTGAGTGGATTCTGCCTTTTCTTTTTAAGTTAAATTTAAAAATGTTGGCTTAATTATTTGTTGGGTATCTATAGTGAAAAATATAAAGTCAGTAAAATTCTATTTTTGATATTTTTATAAGGGTGATAGATACCCAATATTAATATGTTTATTTATGTTGTTTTTGTAATAATACATGGTAATTAAGGATTTTCATTTATAAATATTCTTTATTATTAAGATTTGTTCTTTATAATGAGATTTAAATTTATTGTAGATAAAATTTAAGTAAAATATCATTTATTTCAAATTGAAAATTTATTATTCAGTACCATAGATACAATAATTATTATGGTGAAGATGTCTTACTAGACTAGATTTGAATACAAAAATTAATTAAAAAGTAAGTCATTTTCTAACAAATACTGATATAATTGAAGATAAAATGTGTCAGCAAAAAAACTTCCCCAAATCCAACAAAGCAAAACAAAACAAAAGAAAACAGAAACTTCCCAAAGCAAAGCTAGATAAGAAGGAAAAGCTTACAAGGAGAAAGATAAATTGGCATTTCTTAGCAGGGTATGGAAGTGCCTGTAATCCCAGCACTCTGGAGCCTGAGGTAGGAGAGCTGCAAGCTTGAGCCCAGTTTGGGTAATATAGCAGCTGATTGAGATTTTATCTCAAAATAAAAAAGAATAGAAGGATGGGGTTGTGAGTCAGTGTGAGAATCTGGGATTTTTGCAAAATGCTTCTATAGAGTGCTTAGAAAAGCTGCTTTATAAAGTATTTTCAGATGCACACTCCAGTGTATCTTTATAAAACTGATATCTATGTGGTTTATAAGACTAGGACATTTGTTTTGTATTCTATAAAACATTATAATTATAAAAGCCTTGAGAGCCAGTTCATGAATTCATGTTACCATTTATACAAATTTATATAGGATTTAATGAAATTTATTTCACCATGTTATTGAACAAACATTTTGAATTCAGTAATGGAAACATGTGGTGTTTTCCATAGTCTGATAAAGGTTGAATTCATCATGTTTAGATGTATGCGATATAAATTCCTATTTGAAAAATATAGATAAACTCATTTTTTGCCAAAGGGCTGAAGGAAAACAAACACACAATAAACCAAGAATTCCAGGTGTGCCTGTAATTTCTTCAGCACTGCTGAAGACGGGGATTAGCCTTTCCTGAGGTTCCCTGAGGCGCAACTCCTGTCTAGATTTATCAGTTCAGTTGCCTCATAGGCCTCATGTTTATTTGTTTGCCTGGAGGGTGCATTGTGAAATGGGGGTTTTTGCCTAGTTTGTGTATACAGTTTAGTGAAAACTTAATTATTGGAAGTTGGGGTTAAATTTTCTCTTGAATGTTTTATCAGTATATAATGTCTAGTTCACGCACATGAAATATTTTTTTTCCCATTTTATACGGTGGTGAGAGCACTTCAGAAGGGAGTAGCCAGGGGTGAGGAAGCAGAAGTAATCTCTGGACAGTGACACTGCCTGGGGAAAGTCGTGCATTCATTCCTGCCCATCCGCCTCCCTCTGGGGCCCTGTCCACCTGTCCCAGTGCAGGCCTTGCTCCTAGTTTCAAAATCACTTTCTTTCTTTCGCTCACCTCCTTCACCTCAAAGTCGAGAGTAGAGCTTTTCCACTGAAAGAATGCTGACCACTGTAATTGGCTGATAACTGGCATACACTATAGGGACCTTAGTACTTTTGAAAATGATCATATTGATCCAAACAGTAAAATTGCAGGCAGTATGAGGTAATTTTAAAAAATCAAGCAAAGTGGGGAGTTTATTTTTCTCCCTGCTATTACTTAAAACCTAGGCTTTCTTGAAGTGTCCTGGACACCTCTTACAGGAACAACAAATTCTTTAGAAATTCTGTGTCTTTCAACATCTTGCCTGGCGTTGCCATTTTTTAATTTTAGTGGTGCCAGAGCCCCTAACAATTGGTAGAGGTTGGTAGAAGAATGGCAGCAGGCCATTTTTATGTTGGAAGCTGCCCTTTGTGCTCCCTCCCAGAGCAGTAACAGACAGTGGGTACACAGAGCCGTAAGGTTTGCTGTGCTCCCTTTGGTGCTTATTTTCTATTGAGCTGTAAAATAACCCAGAAGTGTAGATAGTAAGAAAATAGGTGTGCGCCAAGTTTCATGGATGGCCTTACTAACAAGATTATTGGTCTCTGAATATTTGAAGGGGCTCCGTTGTCTATTTCTCACTTACCCAAATGTTAAAATTGTTAGCAAGACCCCCTCCAATTGAAATAGAACTAATGAAGGGAAAAATAACCCCTTTAAGATATGGAAAAATGTTTTTGGACTACTCATTTCCATTCTTTCTGTCATCTTTTTGAACTACCAATTGCAATTTTTTTTTTAAAGAAGGAATTTAGGAGGCATTTGAAGTTTATCTATGACTGGCACATGTGTGCTATATTTTTTTAACCTTTTATTTATATATTTGGTATAGCTCGGGCTTACAGTGATCCTCCTGTCTCAGCCTCCTCAGTGCTGGGATTGCAGGCATGCACCACTGTGCCTGGTTTTGATGGTACACAGCATGCTCAGGGTACCAAGGCTGGCACTTCATGAGGTACCTTAGATCAAGGTAGGTTTTTGAGCTTGCCAGGCAGACGTTTAGACTGCTGAGCTATCTCCTCAACCCTGCTATATTTTTAATGTAGCTCTATTGTGTAAGGTAAATAAAAATTAATTATAACACAAGTAGAAAATATGGACTCTTCATCAGGGAACATATCCCTTGTACTTTGTTGTTCGTTATCATTGGTATAAGTCCAGATTAGACTTAAATTGTTGTATACTTTTGCATACACGGAAGGAGAAAATATCATGTCTATATTTAGTCTCACATTTTTGGATATCTAGCTTTAAATGGCTTGTGATATAAAAAGCTACACCATTCTTCTATGTTTGTACTTAGTGGTTTTGGGTTGAAACTTTAGAAACACACAGGTTTCTTAAGTGATGGCTTTACTTAAGATGGCTTTCCTTTTTTTAGGCACTATTCTCAGCCATTTAATCTGCAGTCAGTACCACTCTGTAGACTTTTTTCCCCCTCCCAAAGATTGCTAGTCTCATCTTGTAATGACAGCTGATGGATGCAAAGCAATCTTTGATTAAGAAATAAAACTCACATACAAGCAAATATAAAATTAAAATGAAAAGAATTGGCTTAATGAAATAATCTTCTACTTCAATCTGTTTCTTTTCATTTTAAGATATAATAGTTCCAAAATATATTTTTTTGGAATTTTGGGCAGAAGTGTGGTATAATCTATCAAGATTGCTGTAAAGTTAACTAGAGCCCAGCACACCTGCTGTCTGGTTGCTGTGACAAATATTGTTGACCTGTGTAGTACATTTCATTGAGTAAAGCTCACCAAATCCATACTGAATATTTTTTAAATTATATTTTAATATAGATTTGTATATCTGCAAATTTATAGTTTTTCATATACTTAATCTGGTTAAAAAATAATATTACTAATGGAAAGTACTACAGTTCTGTTTTCCCACCTTTGCTTCAGATATGACCCTTGATGGTTAGTTTCTAATAATTATTAAAGTAAGATTTTTAATCCTAGTATTTTTAAGATTCTTATTTTCAATTAAACAATTAGGTTTTCACTGATACAACAACAACCATTGTTCATTTCCTGTAACACCATTTCATGTAAAATTTTAGTATAGCAGTTCTTAAATTTAGGTTTAGTAATATTCACTTTATGAAAAACAAAATTTTTAAAGTAGCATTTTAGCATGTAGTATTAGTACTTTCATATTGTAGTATAAAGGCATTACTTTGGGAACTTCTTTTATGCCATGAAAAGATTTTTTTTTAATGTTTAAAAGAATATTACAGAAAGTGATCCATTTTTGTAAGAGGAATTAAGAAAATGAACTGTAAAAGCAATGGCATTCAAATGTTCTCGCTGCTTCTCAACTTATGTAAGTTGAGACTGCACAGTATAATGGAGAAATTACACTGCTGAATAATTTTAATTTATAATGGAAATGGTCTTCTTACATAAAATGCTACTTTATTTCTACTTTACTTTTTATTTGTACAGAATGTATTGCCTTTTTACTGTGTGTTGTCCTTTAATGATATCTTCTGGAATTTATTTTAAAGTCTGTGAGCTCACGTGCCATTCTTACCTTTCTGGTCACTCTCGCTCTCACTGTCTGGTTTGCCCTTCATTGGCTTGGCCCTTCCAATACTGTGCCTCGTGACTTTGAAGGCTAAAGAAACTTGAGGAAAGCAGTCGAGAAGAAAGAAGGTTGGAATATTTCCCAGGTTTTTTTTTTATTAAAATGTCATTTACCTAGTTGCCATTAATAGTAAATGTATTATAGAATTATAGATTGCTTCAGACTAGATTGGATGTGTACTCCTAGAGGTGATGATGGTTTTTTAAAAGCTGAAGGTGCCAAACAGGTGCCACTGTTTTCAAAGTACTTTTTAAGAGTAAAAATCCTCATGTTTAGGTAAATAAAAGTTTAGGCAATTTTATGTGACTTTCAATTATCATGATTAGTTATGATTAACTTTTTTTTTAGTATAAAGGTGACCAAACATAACTCCTCCCTTTTGGTCTTAAAAAAATCAAGAATTCTGTATTTTTCAGAAACTTGTAAACAGTATGGGAATTATTGAATGGATGGGGATTAATAGCTTGTTATAGTGCATGCTCACTTGTTTGTGGACTTTCTTCTCTTCCTTACTTGTTGGAATTCTTTTCAGAAAACATTAAAATGGCAACGAAGCAAAAGGAAACTGTGGCCCTAATGTAGATATAATTTGCAAGGTGTTCTTAAGATTGAGCTAGAAAGGCAATTTTTGCTTTTAAAATGTTATTTGTAGTGCGCTTCAGAATCAGGATTGTCTTCTTTTTCTTTGTATTTGGAGCTTTAGCAAATTTAGAATATAATTCTGAGCTCTGCGAAATGAACACTTGCATTTTGTTGATTGAGAATTATGATTACATGAAGACCAAGTAATATTTTACTTACTAAAATTTTTCTATAATAGATTGTTTTTCTAAGTAGATTTTTGAACTAAGTCGTCAGGTTTCATAGCTATATTAAGAAAATAAACTATTTTCAAAATAGTATTGAAGTACTACTTTATATATGTATGTATGTATGTATATATTTATTTGGTACTGGGGATCAAACTCAGGACTTTGAACTTGCCAGGCAGGCATTTATTGTCATGGAGATACATCCCTGGCCCTGGAGTACCACTTCAAAAAATTAGTTTTAAAAGAAGTTTACGAGTATTACTGTCAATTAAATTAATATTTTACTTAGAATATCTTAAAGCTTAAAAATTTTATTTTCTTTAAATCATTTTGTAATAAACATTTTATAATTATATTCTACATATCATATAGTATTCTAAACTCTTTAAGCTTATATTCTATAAATCTACAACTTTAAGATACTCTGTAATTAGAATAGAATTTTGATTGGCTGTAGGTTACATGAGAACTCACACAGTCATTAAATATTTAGGGCAATATATTTATCATTTTTTTTTTAAATATGGAATGCTTCACGAATTTGCGTGTCATCCTTGCGCAGGGGCCATGCTAATCTTCTCTGTATCATGCCAATTTTAGTATATATGCTGCTGAAGCGAGCACTTTATCATTAGAATTAAAGCATTGCAACTTTGACATTTCTTTTACTTTGAAAGATCAAAGTAAATGTCTTATTAAAATTATGTGTGGAAGACTTTTCTACCTCAAAATATTCAAATTGTTCAAATAAGTGTACATAGTAGACAGAGCTTGTTTTTAACTTGTAGGTGATACTGAAAGGGTAGCAGCTGGGTGCCCAAGATAGTACTTTTCAACCCTAAGTGTACAGACATATCTCCTGGGATTTTGGTAAAAATAAAGATTGATGCTCTCAGCTCTAATGAGGCGGAGCCTGACCATCATCCTGTCTAACAAGCTGTAGTGATACAGTTGCTTCAGGTCAGAGGTGAGCTTTTCTTTTATTTTTTTGAGATGAGATCTTGCTGTGCAGTTCAGGCTGGTCTTGAACTCATGGAGATCCTCCTGCCTCAGCCTCCTGCATACTGGGTTTACAGGTATGCACCACCATGCCCAGCCTGAGATGAGCTTTGAGTACCTGATTTCAGAGTATTGAATTAGCTGGGTGGCCAGGACACGTGATGTTAACGGTCACAACTGTAATAACTTTCTTAAGCCACAGTTTCTTTTTCATGTGACACATGGAGGGGTTATAAGTTGCTGATATTTCTTCTAGCTCCCAACATTCTGATTCTCTGTCAAGTGCAAATTTATCTTATGTTGCTGCTTAGATATGTTAGGTGCTAATTTGCCTCATTTTAATGAGGAAAAATTGAATATTTAAAGATCATAATCACAAATATCAATTTGTTTTTTAAAAGCTAAAGCCTTGAAAGTCTTGATAAAGCTAAGTTGATATTGTAAAGTTAAAAGTGCTGATTTTCCTGCATTAAAATGGTTTGAATAACATATGATTTAATATATAAGTGGAACAATATTTGTTATACTGGATTTTGATGACTTGGGGAGCAGGCAGGTATGTTGAGTCAAGTGTTTGGAATAAAGGCGTCATATCACTACAGCCCATAAAAGGGGATTTGGCACAGGACTTGAAGCCATGAAGGGGCCTAGGACAGCAGTTATATCAGGGAAAGGAGCATGGAGGCTTCCCTCAGAGCTTCTCCTCCCCTAGCCCTAGTGGGGACCTCTACCTCAGGCATTTGAGTTTGTGTTGCTGGGCTTTTAATATGATTACATGAAGGGAGAATTTTGTTTTAGATTTTTAGCTTGCACTGATAGCAGTAGAAAACCTTCAGTCCTACTGTATTATGGTCTATTAAAGAGGCATTTGATAGATCATGTCAAATTGTCTCTTGTTTATTATAAAGGTTCAGCATGATTTCTCACTTTCTTTTAAGTCCAGTTTTCTGTAATAAAATGATTTAGTAACAATCATAATGCTATATTACAATTTACGTAAGACTTTTATTGGTACTTTTGCATACAGTCATAGGGACTGATTTATGTAGCAAATGCTACTGCAAAATTATGTATGCCAGGCCTTGGACACTTGAGATACAATGCTGAACCACTCAGCCATGGTCTTTGCTGTCATCAGTCTTTCACTCTAGTGAGGGAGATATATATCAAATAAAAAAACCACATAAATATGAATTATAAGCTCTAGAAAGCACTTGTAAGGGAAGTTTTCTAAATACAAAAATATCCGAGAATAAAAACGTAGAGTTAAGCAGGTTTAAGTAGTAATATCATGGCCCAAATGAGATGAAATATGTTGTCTAGAAACTAAAAATGAATCTATAGACTGGGGAAATTATTTAACATACCGGAATTGCTGAAAGATAGTAGCTGTTATGAATCCATTCTGATCATTTAAAAGTTCTTTCTAGAGGAATTTTATTTTGAGAACACTGCCTTCTCCAAGTGTTCTTCCTGTTTGCAGTGATTTTAAAATGTGGCAATAACTCAGAAACATGGGGATTCATTTCAGTTTCACAGTCTTAGTACTGTTTTGCCTGATTACGTGTGTAAGTCTGATAACCAAAGGGTACCCCTTGTGCAGAGCTGGGCATGGTTACTAATCCCCTGAATGATTTGAGTGCACAGAATCTTTGCTCATTCCCTGTTTCTCTGGACCGTCAGGGCTGAAATAGTTTAGCTCTAGCTATGACTTGCCCCCGACCTCTGGATAGTTATGGCGGTAAGCATTAGTACTGGGAGAGGGAGTTCCAGGTGTCCAGGTGTGAGTCTGGGCCAGTGCTGGCACTTCCAGTCCTGTCAGCAGGCAGCTTGACCTTCAGTTCTGGTATGTAATGACCCATTCTGTGAGAACATAATGGGAAGTAGTGCTGCGCTGTGGGGATGTTGAGCACTAGGATGGGTAGAGCCACTGTAGACAGACTCACTGTGGGCAGAGTTCGTTTTGATCTTTACATTTATTAATGGGTTCATTACAATATTAATAAAAATGAAGTTTTTGTAGACATGTATGTATATGAGCAAGCTTGTATATGTTTACAAGAGAAAACAAAAATGTAAGTTCTTGTTCCTTTGAAATTAAATTGCCTTACATTGTAGTCAGTTGGCTGTCCCCTGCCTAGTTCTTAGATATTTCATCAGATCTTATGCTTCAGGGTATAATCTAATTCTATGTTTTTAGAAAGTGTTTCCCCAGTCCTGTAAATCATTGTGCTATTGGTTGAATGGTGATTTCTGTATTTCTCTGAAGCATCAGTTAGGATAGTTTGCATGGTCAAGTGACTGACTCTTAGTTTCTGTTGATAGTTAATTAGTAGTTTTTAAACATTTGAGAAAATTGCGAAAAGAAAGTAAGCAGTTTCCTCTGTTCTTTAAGAATAGATCCTTATTCTATTTTTAGTCTGGCTGGTAAAGAGGACTATGCAGACACTGACCAAGAGAAGAAAGAAGAAAAAGGTGCTCTGGAAAGAGACAGCAATGACTTAGAAGTGGTGAGTGAGGAAGAATGAATTTGTGAATCTTAGACACAGGTTGTTGTTGCAGATAACCATAACTTTATATGTGGAGAAGGGAAATGTTTGTCACGCATGCAGTGTATACTGCTTCCTTTGGGAATTCTGTTCCTCCCAAGGAGGGGCTGTGAAGTTTCGGCACCTCTTGCCATGCTGTGCTGCGAAAGCATGAAGTGTCTGAGGAGGTAGAATACTAGCACCACTGAGGTACTTTTTGAAGGCAGAATTATTATAAAACAACCTGAAAATCTTGGGGGGATTTTTGAGTTGGTGAATAGTTTGTGCTTCTGTACTTGGTCATCCATCCTTATTTTCATGAGGCAGTCAGTTTGTTTACCAACACCTTGTTCTCTGTGGTCACAAATCACATTTCAGGAAGAGAGTCAGGAAATGAGTGATCATGAGGATGAGGAAGAGGAGGAGGAAGATGAAGATGATGTGGAAGGAGGCGAGAGCTCTGATGAGTCAGATTCTGATTCGGATGAAAAAGGTACTTGCTGTGTTGTACGAGGGCAGAAATTCATTTGGGGAAGTTATATGAGCCACAGTGGAAAACTTAATATTTTCCATTACATTCTTTTTTTTTTTGTATTAGTGATTGAACTCAGGACCTTGTGTTTCCCAGGCAGGCACTTATGCCACTGAGTTATCTCCCCCATCTCCATTAGATTTTTAATGAAAGCAGCTTTTATGGCTACTGACCTGCACATACCCTGTAAGGCGCATGTGCTAAGCAGTGAGCGCCTTTGCTTACTGGGTTCAGTGATTGTGTTTTTCCTGTTCTTCTTTAGTGATATTGTTTGCTCTGATCATGGTGAGCACCATCTTTTTCACCATTTTAGAAATGCCCCTAACAGTTGCCAAATAGATACATAACTGTGGATAATGGATTTTATATTTTTCTTTAAAAGCTAGGATTACAATGTTTGGCCTACTCCCAGTATTTTTCTTTTTCTTTTTGTAAATAGCTAATTACCAAGCAGACCTAGCAAATATTACTTGTGAAATTGCAATTAAGCAAAAGCTGATCGATGAACTAGAAAACAGTCAGAAAAGATTACAGACACTGAAAAAGCAATATGAAGAGAAGCTGATGATGCTGCAGCATAAAATTCGAGACACTCAGCTTGAGAGGGACCAGGTGCTTCAAAATTTAGGTAAGAGGTGTATTTTAATGCAGGTGAGATTTTAAACTACATCATCGATATGGATTTTTATCTTCTGTTCCTTTAGGAGAAAAAAAATGAGAAGCTAAATTAAAATTCTTTTCAACTCTAACTTTGTACTTTTTACTTTAAAATTATATATTACATGTTAGTTTGGCTTGTGTTAATTATTGTTTTTTTTTCATAATGGATCTACTTTGTTTTTGATGCTGATATCTGTCTAGGTTATTTGCTGTCTATAAAGTGTGCTGTTATAATGTCTTGATTTATGTCTGGGTCACTTTTAAATAAAAAAAAAGCACTTCAAGAATTTTAAACAAATTTTGTAGATAATTAAGAGAAAATAAGTAATATCCTGGGGTTGAGTTTGTGTGTCTCAATTGTAACTTTTTATAGTCATAAGTTGTAAATCCGTGAAATAAAAATGTCTTTCTAAAAATAGAAATATTATTGGTTGCTTAGGCTCTGTGGAATCTTGCTCAGAAGAAAAGGCAAAAAAAATTAAGTCTGAGTACGAAAAGAAACTGCAAGCCATGAACAAAGAATTGCAGAGACTGCAGGCCGCTCAAAAAGAGCATGCAAGGTTACTCAAGAATCAGTCTCAGTACGAAAAGCAGTTGAAGAAATTACAACAGGATGTGATGGAGATGAAAAAAACTAAGGTATCGATTATGTCTTCATTAAAGTCCGGTGTTCAGGATGCTTGCTTGTCATTTGCGACAAAAAATTATTGTGGTCTGTACCAAGTAACTCTGTCTTGCAGCTGATGCACTTTTGGCATGTGGGAATTTCTTTTTTCAGCATAGTCTGGATCATGAAAGCCTTTCTTCACAGTTGCTGAAAATGAGATCAGCGGGGATTCTCAGACTTTGGTTTTTATATCTTAAAACTCTCCACAGGGCTGGCCAGATAGCTCAGAGGACTAAAGCTCCTACTTAGGCAGAGCCCAGCGGCTGGGGTTCCATTCCTGTCAAGCTGTGCTAGCTCCTGGGGCGTGCTGAGGCAGTGACTGAGACTGGGTGTAGTGGCATGTGCCTGTAACGCCAGCACTTGGGAGGCTGGAAACAGAACCACTGAGTCCAATCTAGTGAGACCCTGTAGACCCTGTAGACCCTGTACTAAATAAAAAAAAGAAACCCACCACCACCACCAACAAAAAACTCCTCCACAGGATTCACAAAACACACAATACTTCGTATGTGCAAAAAACCTTAGACAATAAACAGTGTATCTGCTACCCAGTTTATAATAATATAAACAGATACGAAGCTTCCTGTGTGTGTCATTCTGATCATGTCTCTCATTCCCTGAGAGGTAACTACTAGCTTGAATTTCTTGTTTTTCCATCCCATGCATTGAAAAGTATGTTTTCTTCCTCTGATAAAAAAGGGTATATGAATCCTGATCTTTTACCTGTTATTGTTGTGGGATCAATTATTTGTAAGATCTGGCATGGCAATTAATGTAGTTTATTTTTTTAAAAATTTTTATTGATTTACTTATTTGGCATAGGGTCTTGATATGCAGCTTGGACTTGTAGTGACCCTCCTTTCTTGGCCTCCCCAGTGCTGGGATTATAGGTGTGCACCATCATGCCTGGTTTGGATTCTGGCACAGCATGTGGTACCAGGATTCAAACCTGAGTCCTTGTGCTTTTCAGGCAGGAGCTTAGACCTTCAACCTGTCCCCCCCCCCAACATGGTTTCTTTAAAATAGCGAATATGGAAATGATTTAGAAAACATGTTGTGAAGTTGTTAAAACAATAATAGCTACAAATTGTTATGTGCTCACTCTGTCTGAGGCGCTTGTGTGGTCTCCATTAGGTGCACTGAATTTTGTCTGTAGTCCAGTGTTGTGGAAATACTACTTTCACTTTACAGATGAGGACATCAAAGCAAAGTGAGGTGAATTAACTTATTCAAGATCGCACATCTGCTGATGGTAATTCTTAAAATTCCCTTCAAGTTACATAATAACTGAACATAGATTATGGAGATCAAAGTGCAGTAAAGCACTTTGGTGGGAATTCCATTGAAACAGATGTGTATTAATCATGTCAAAAGAAGAATCACTAAATGTACTCCACTTGTTTTCTTGTTAAGTGTTCAGAATTCTAAAAGCCTCTTTCTATACCTGTGGTTTATTTAATTAATGTGATAGAGTAATGCCACATACTTAATTAATTTTAGGTTCGCCTAATGAAGCAAATGAAAGAAGAACAAGAGAAAGCTCGACTGACAGAATCTAGAAGAAACAGAGAGATTGCACAATTGAAAAAGGATCAGCGTAAAAGAGATGTGAGTAGCCTTTAACTCTCATACGAGATTAGTGTCTGTTGAAAAAGAGTACTTGATAAAAGGAGGCCGTGTTTAACTTAGGTGCAGATAAGATCACAGAAAAGCATCAGTTTATACTGTTATTTGTTATAGTCTTTGAGTTACAGGAATTCCATGGAAAAGCTCATAGAGAAGTAGCATTATAATACATGTTACTTGAGGTGTATTTCTTTTTTTTTTTTTTTTTTTTTGTCTTTTTGAGACAGGGTCTCACTATGCAGTTCAGGCTGGCCTTAAACTCACTTTGTAGCTCAGGCTGGTCTCGAACTCACAACAATCCTCCTGCCTCAGCCTCCCGAGTGCTGGGATTACAGGCGTGCGCCACCACGCCCGGCTTGAGGTGTATTTCTTAGATGATGATGGAAATGGTAGGGGGTGAATGCTTCTCTCTGGGGAGATCAAGGAACTGGTCTGAGTATTATTTAAGATAGTAATTTCAGGATGATTTTCAAAATAATTTTTTTTACTAGGAATTTTTAGAGACGTTTTTGGAATAATAATCAGTCCTGTAGAACTTTTCATACCCTTTGACATAAGAATTCTCCTATGAATTCAGACAAAAAGAAATCTAAAATCTGTTTTTTTAAAACCCTCTCTTTAGAGATACTTGTTGATTTTTCTTTTAGACAGTATCTCATCTTGTAGCACAGCCTGTCTCTGAACTCAGCATGTAGTTTGGGCTGGTCTTGAACTCATGGCACTCCTGCTTCACCTTCCATGGCTCCACCATGCCCAGCTGTTTAGTGTTATTTGTAATTGTGAAAGACATAGCAACAATGTTGCTTGACAGCAGTAGTGGGTAAATGTATTAGGAGTCATTGTATTTAGTGGACTGTTATTTATCCATTAAAAATTCAGACTTAGAAACTTGGAGTGGTAGTGCACTCCTGCAATTCCAGCACCCTGGGAGGCTGAGGCAGGAAAACTGCAAGTTCAAGCTCTGTAGTGAGATTGTCTCAAAGTATAAAAAGGGGCTGAGGAATGTGTGTAGGCCCTGGATTCAATTCCCAGTGTGGGAAAAAAAAAATTGAGATTTGAAAATATAGGTCTATTAAAAAGTGACTACAATCTAATATGAAGTGGTAAGTTGTACTTCATGGTTATATACTGTATTACAATGATGAAAAAAAATTGAAGTATGCATACAAATATATTAACTGTAATTGTGGTAGGATTGTAGATTATGCCTGATGGTTTTCTTTTCAAAGACTTGGAAATATTTTTCAAATGAAAAATATATTTATAATTTTTGTCTTAGACACGAGAACATTTCCCACCCACCCCAGTCCTTTATTCCTTATGTTTCAGTCATTGTTCCTGTTTTCTTTCTCAGTATTTTCTTAATTCTCTCTGGAAAAAATATGGTCATATAATATATTTTAGAAAGTGGAATAGGAAAGTCTGCTTTGAAATATTATGAGAACAGTTAAAGAATAAAGACCAGAGAGTTGTAAGGTAGAAAAATATGTATTTGGCCAAATGGCTCTAGATGTATCTCTTCTTTTGTCCTTTCAGAGTAGCAATTTATCTTCATAGTTAGTGCAGTTCTCACATTCAATTCCTGAGCATTCTAGATTTATGTAATTTGTTTCTATTAAAAGCAAGTAGAAGAAAACATTGCCTATTTATTGCTATTTTTAAAAATTGGGACCATTTACATAAGTCATCAAAGGGTATGGTTCTAATTTTAGTGCATTTAGAATTGTGTAGAATCACCCCTGTCTAATTCTAGAACATTTTCATTACTCCAAGAAAACCCCTGCATCATAGCAGCCACTCCCCACTGGTCCTGTTTCCTGCAGCCACAGAGTTATTCTTTGGACCTCTGCATTCTCCTCGCTTAGTGCTTCTGTGGGAGCAGACCCTACCTGGTGTGGCCTCTTGTATGTGACTTTCCCTTGGCATGATATTTTCAGTGTCCACCACCTTGAAGCTTGCAGCTGTCCTCATTTCTTTCATGGCTGTATAGTAGAGCACGTTTTAGAAAAAATCCATTCATTAATTGAAGGATATTTGGGTATGGTATTTCTACTTTTCGGCTATTTATTTTGTTCTTAATAAAATCTTCTGTGTGACAAGAATACTACTATTTCTTTATTGCTAATTCATCTAAGATATGTGAGGTCAGTATTCATTTATCTTACAATTAACTCATAGGATGGAACTTTTGAAACTTCTCTGAACATATGACGCCTATATTCTATTATAGAGATGTATGAGGCTGGCTAGTCCCCTAAATGCTGGTACTCAGACTTCTCTCCCACTTGTTTGTGTGCATATTTGGCTCCTTTCTAAATTATTACCTGTCATATTCATTGAATATGTCCCAAATTGTGATGTTCGTAGACCATAAAACAAAAAAAAGAAACAAATTGTTTTTGTATTAAGGAAAGAGTTAATGTAGTAATAAGTTTCAAAGTATACATTAATTAGTTTGATAACTCATTCGACTGTAAAATATTTACTAACTTTGGCTGTGTGTCCATCATTGAGGTAGACAATGTAGCTTTAACAGTGAGGAAATAGAACCCTTTTCTCAGTTGACATCTGATGGGATAGGAATATAAACATGAAAAGAATGAGCCATTTGGGTTTGGGGTACAAACATGAGGTGTTGTGTGACACACTTTAGGTGCTAGGAGGGATGTTCATAGTCCTTAGGCCAACATCAAGCAATTGAATAAATGATAGTACCACAACTAGAATCCATGTGTTTTTCAGTCCAAAATTATTTCCTAAGTAAAAAGTATTTGCATAGTAAGCTGTAGAGCATTTGTTGAATGGAAGTATATGGTAGAGAAAACCTCACTTTTTAAGGAAGGGGTGGCCATATCAATATGTTTATGATTCTTGAAATAAGAAAGCTGTTTGTACTCCTGGAGGTAAGTTATTAACTCAGATTCTGCTGAGAATGGGTGGGGTTGTATCTTTCAGTTCACTACTTCAACTTATTCATTTATCTTACAGCATCAACTTAGACTTCTAGAAGCCCAAAAAAGAAATCAAGAAGTGGTTCTTCGTCGCAAAACTGAAGAGGTATAGTAAGCATGTTGATTGTTGGGAGGAATTAGTCTAGTCTGACTTTGAATTAAATGAAATTTTTCTATGTGCTCAAAGCATGAGACAATCTTGGGGCCGTTTCAGGTTACGGCTCTTCGTCGGCAAGTGAGGCCCATGTCTGATAAGGTGGCTGGGAAGGTTGTGCGGAAGCCGAGCTCCTGTGAAGCCCCCAGTCAGGACACAGGTTCCAGTGTAGCTGCTGTGGAGACAGAAGCGTCAAGGGCAGGCACACAGCAGAAAGGGAGAGTTCCTGCACCGGCAAGGGTCCAGGCCTTACCAACGCCCACAGCAAATGGCACCAGGTTTGTGTGACTCTTCCATTCCTCCTGACATGATTTTTGTGACCACTGCTACTGAATGCCATGCACAAGTAAAACCTATCTCACGAGTGGGCAACGCACAATCAAAGAAGTGTGTAATTGTTATTCATATGTGTTCTCATGTGATATAGAAAAAAGTATCAGAGGAAAGGACTGACTGGCCGGGTGTTCACCTCCAAGACGGCCCGTGTGAAGTGGCAGCTCCTGGAGCGTAGGGTCACTGACATCATCATGCAGAAAATGACCATTTCCAACATGGAGGCTGACATGGACAGGCTCCTCAAGGTGGGACACAGTCTTGGCTGATGTTTCCTTTTGCTTTTCCAAATTGGTTCCCTGGATACAGTGAATACTTACCAGGTTGTTTTATTTTTGATCATACTGTGTATGAGGAGATGAAAATCACTTCTTAAAATATAACATGCATTTTTCAATAGCAACGGGAAGAACTGACAAAAAGACGAGAAAAACTTTCCAGAAGAAGAGACAAGATAATCAAGGAGAGTGGAGAAGGGGAAAAGAATGTGGTGAACATCAACGAGGAGATGGAGTCTCTGATTGCTAACATAGATTACATCAATGACAGTATTTCTGATTGTCAAGCCAATATTATGCAGATGGAAGAAGCAAAGGTTTGTAACTTAGAAAATGCTTAACTTTTGAATGGGGAATATATGGTGTCTTTAAAACTCTTGAAATCTGATTCTCAAGTTTAACCACTGTATCTGCTCTTGAGATTTCTCTGCCAATTGTGTGATTTTACAGATTGATTATATAGCCCATATGCCATTGAGTACATTTGGCCTTGGATTCTCAACTTTATAAATGTGTCTTTTTTCAGGTAGCCTATATGTTTCTTGGTACAGGGTTCAAATGTGATGCTTTTCTGAAAACTTTCATTGTTTATTCCAATACAAGTAAGTCAGTACATTAGGCTTTTGCCTTCTGCTTAAATATATCCATATCAAAGTAATGATTATGAAACACTGGTCTGATGCAGGAAGAAGGTGAGACCTTGGATGTCACTGCAGTCATTAATGCCTGCACACTTACAGAAGCTCGGTATCTGTTAGATCACTTCCTGTCGATGGGCATTAATAAGGTATGTTGTAACTGCTCTGTGAAAATCCATGTCTTAGGGTTTGCCAAATAGCTCAGTGGATTAAAGCGCCTGCTTAGGCAGAGAGTAGCAGCAGAGGTTCAATAACTGGCCTGCTGTGTACCTACCATGCTGGCCCCACCCCTGGGGCATGCTGAGATGGTGACTGAGACTGGGTGGGGTGGAACACGCCTTAATCCCAGCTCTTGGGAGGCTGAACACAAGAGAATCACTGCAAGTCCGATGTAGGTAGTGAGACACTAGACCCTGTACTAAAATACAAAAAAAGGAAAAAAGAAGGAAAAAAAAAAAAAAGAAAATCCACATCTTGATCAGTTCATTGTAGTTGTGCTTCTCTTTTCAGTAAACTTCTTTGTAATAAAGCAGACTCATAATTAAAAATATTTTTTAATCTTTTTACTAGAGCTAAGAAAGTCAAGAATACCTACATTGACTTCCTTAGCTATTATACTCATGTGTCAGAACAGATAAAACATCTTAAAGAATAATACACATTTTTCCTTAATAATGAAGAATCCTCAATTTGATGTCATAACTGGCTTAATACCAATTGTTTGCAACTGGAAGGACAATCAAATGGAAAAACAGTGTGAATATAAATAACATGCTACCAATATAAGTAACAGTGACTTCTGATTTGTGTTCTGTGGGAGTATGGTAGACATTTAATGTTATGTTTTCTCATTTCAGGGGGCCAGGGAGATAGCTCAGTAGAATAAGCACTTGCCTGGCAAGTTCAAGGGCCTGAGTTCAATCCCTGGTTCCACAAAAAAAGAAAAAAAAAAAAAATCGCAGTTTTCTCATTTCATCTTCATAATGTACCAGGAAATAGGCTCATGTCATGTTGTGTGAGGAAACACATTCCAGAAGATAACATTTTGATAGGTAAAATTTTCCGAGGTCTCCAAGCTTGTAAGTGGGCAACTGAGATGTACTCAGGTGTGTCTGAGGTCAGAGCCCGTGTGCTGTGTACATTTGCGGTGCAATGCAGGGCTTTATATGGTTGCTGCAGTTTTGTATGACCTGAGAAATTTCTTGCTGTGGTTGTTATTGCAGGGTCTTCAGGCTGCACAGAAAGAGGCGCAAATCAAGGTACTCGAAGGTCGACTCAAACAAACTGAAATAACCAGCGCTACACAGAACCAGCTCCTTTTCCACATGCTGAAGGAGAAGGCAGAATTGAATCCTGAGCTGGATGCCTTACTAGGCCATGCTTTACAAGGTAATTGGATGAGGTTCTAGTTAACGAGTTGCATGTTAGCATTGCTCTTTGAACATGCTTATAGTGTATCTCCTTCCTCTATGGCTTGCCTGAATAGCTGCTACACATACTTATGCTTGCCCTAATTATTCTTTCTTTAATTTGCATGCGTATGTAAACTTTGGGGGAAGTAGCTATAGTTTCAAGAAGTGATTACCAATTTTAAAAAGGCATACTTTACCTGATTAAGCAATTGATTTTTATGGACAAAGAAGACCAACCAAGGTAATGAATTGGTTATTTATTTAACTTAAAAGATTAGCCAAGTTTCATTACTTTTCTCTGCATATCTAACTGCCCTAAAATAAATTTGTGTTTGCTCTGGCATCTATTCCATATGTCTGAAAAGTGCTACATAATATTGTTTTATGTGAGAGTTCTTAACAGTGGATCTGTTTTGATTGGAGTATTGCTTTTTGTTTCCTTTTGCTGTTATTTATACAGATCTAGATAGCGTACCATTAGGTAAGTATGTTTAGCTTTCTGTGTACCTACAGCTGCATGAATTACTAATTGTTCATGTACACTAATGGTGGTACATTGTATATTGGAAATTTTTATTGATAGCCAACTGGTTTTTGCATGATTTTTTGAAATGTATCTATGATCACAAACATACTAAGTCTTTTGTCTTTATTAAACATTCTTGATATAAAAAGTCTTAGGTATTTAGAGAATATATTTTAGTTAATTGTCTTTCTTAGTATTTGGGCTCCAGTTTCGTAAATCTTCTGAGCTCTTTCTTTTTCTCGTAGGAAAACAGAATAAATGTTTCTTTTTAATTTTTAAGTATATATATATATATATATATATATATATATATATATATATATATATTAACTTGCATCTGTTGTTTTAACCTCACAAATAACATTCTTTTATATATATCTTTGGTATATATTTGCTAGATTCTCATCTATTTTTATAAAATTAGGTACACTTATTGTTATAAATTAAAATTAACTGAGCAATTCATGTAGATAGTTTAATACCATATTTGTAATCATAAGCATAATTTCAAAACAGCAGGAGCTTTAGAAATCACTGAGTTTAGAGGTTTCTTTATAACATTTTTTTCCTTACTCTGCCCAGTCTACATGAACTATTTCCACACACTGGTAACGTGTCAGCCTCCTCTTAATGATAATAGAGGGTCAGGACCAGGAGGATTGGGGACATTTTATTACCTGTGATAATTCTGAATGATTATTTTAGAGAAGGTTTTTAAAAATTATTAAAATTATTTAAATATCTGCCATATTTAAAGTTATCTGGTCATAACTTTCCTCCAAATTACATAGCTATTACATTTTCTAAATGCTTCCACCTAAAAGAAAGAAAGAAGCCCAAGTTTAAGTGTGATTGTCTCTGAGAGTGATTAGAGTGAATGTGATCTTGAGTCTGCATTTATTTTAGATGATATGTCAGAGAAATCGTAAGGCCTGTTTGATTTTTACATTACATGTTAATACCAAATCAATACTTCCTGAGATCAGCTGCACTGTGTGTAACGGTCATGTGCAGATCTGTTATCTGAGCTGTTGAAGCAATGGTAAAGAAGTACAAGAGCGTTTAGAGGAGTCGTGTTAGGCTGCTCCAGAGCCTAGCATTACAAACAGCATTTTTGCCATTCTGTGTGTTATTAAGCAGATTTTTTTCCTTTTCCTCTGTGCCTTCCCTCCCCACCCTTCCTTCTTTCCTCTTTTCTTCCTCCACTTCTTCCTCTTCGTTCTCTTCCTTCTTAGTCTTTTCTTCATGCTCCCCGCCATCTCCTCCTTAAACTGGTTCTTCTCTTTGTTTTTCTTAATATTTCCACTTACAGAAATTTATGATGTCTTTTAGCTTGGAAGAAAAATTCTTTGCACTCCTTAGATGCAGGAAAATACTAAGCTGCTAGTTTGATAAGCAGAGCTGCTTTTTGCAGCTTCCAAACAACTTACAGTGTACAATTTAAAGAAGAGCAGGAAGCGGAGGACAAACCCATTCAGAAGATGTAAGCTGTGACTCGGCGGAATTTTCCCCCAAATTGGGGGCATTCTAGACCAGAAGAGCTGGAAGAATAACATGGAAAGAGAAAAGAAATGGAAGCTAAGCCCTCAGAATTCAGTCATCGATGCCTTGATTTAAAAACTTTTAGTCAGCGCTCTAATTTATTGCACGTATTAGGCAGTGTGCTGGATTCAGAGATGAGTGGGACACTAAACTGTCTACAGGGACCTGATGCTGAGTGTACAGGTGGTGAATAGACTGTGACAGTATAGTAAGGGAGGAAGGGAGGTATGTACAAGGAGGAGCGGGAGCACAGAGAAGACAGAAATGCTGGTGAGGGCATTTTGGAGGAGAAGACATTTGAGCTAAGAGATAGATAGTATTGAAAGAGGTCAGAAGAGTCATTCCAGGAGGAGGGATGGCACAATTGAGGCATGGTGATGTCACTGTAATATTTTTGCATGATGCCTACAAACAGATTATGGCTCTCAAGCAACAAGGACAGGACAGGTGAGGATAGAATTTAAGGCTAGTGGCTGAGCCAGGGCTAACACCCAATGCCACGAGGCTTGTGCTTTTGTAACCTTTTCCCCCAGTTGTACTGGGGTTGCCCAAATCACTGCTATCTCTAGAGCTTAGATAGAAGACTTATGAGTCTCAGTGTATAGTTGTATTTGTGGCTAAGATTTATGAGACAAATGTGGTAAGAACACACATAGATGGAGCAGCCTTCAGGAATCCAAGTGCAAGCTTTCTTAGGTCTTTCTCACCCATGAGAGATCACACAGGATTTGGTCTTTCCTCATGAAAAATGCAGCAGTGGGGCAACCTGCTGGGGTTCCCCTTTCATCCCTCTCTTGGACGGAAGCTTTCTTCCTCCCAAAGAAATATTCTGTCCTTTAAAAAAAAAATGGAACAGTATATGTGTGAGTGTTTTACCAGGGAAATCCATTAGGCATTCAGTGTCCCAGGGCTTTTACTGGAGATGGTCACATAGGTGTCCTTTGTTGAGCATGTACCAGAATTCTAGGCTCCTGGAAGGAAAATAAGCATCAGCGTAGCCTCTGTTGCTGGGGCAGTCTAGGCATAGTGAACAGCCTTCGTATTAGTTAAGTGTTGACCAGGGATGCTCTCAAAGTTAAGTATTCGTATGTCAGCCCAAGTGTAGTTTTGCAAGCAGATGGAAGAGAGCAGGGCTGCTATATTGAGTCTTGTACCTTTTAACATGAATACACGTGTAATACCTCAACTATTTGGTTAACTTCCAATGAAGCTGAACTGGGAAGGTTCATCCTGATGTAAATCGTATAGGACAGGAGGGAATTTTGTTTCTGCCTTCCTAATGCCGTTACAATGAGAAAAGCTTCTGGCCGTGGGCTGGAGTTACTATCTCGGAGGCAGGAGTGCAGCAGTGAGGTGATGGCATGTCCTCTGCCCAGGAGCCGACAGTGCTCAGATCAGTCTCGGCTCTGAAGGGGTGTCCGGGTTGGTGACTGTCTGCGTGAGCCCTTTTTGGTCTGGCTAGCTTGGTTCTGTGAAGACATAATTATCTCCAAATCGGGCACACATGCACAAGCAGGGTTTCACTGGTTACTTCCGTGGAGCTTAGAGCTGTGGTTGGTTTTACCACTCCCTGCAAGAAAAGCACCAGCAAGTCTCAGCCTGCATTTGCAGATGAAAGCAGGGTTGAAGCCATTTCTTTATAACCTTACTTCTTCTGTTATCCGCAAAGTCAGTCTCCTCAGCTCTCAACTGTCCTGCTTCTGAAGCAACTCCTTAAGCTTCCTGTGAATGACAGGCCGCGAGTTACATGCCCCACTTTTGAAAGTAGATTCCCTTGTGTGGGCCTCAGGTGGAGGACATCAGCAGAGAGCCAGGAAGTGTGGAAAGATAGGAGTTATTGCCCTTTATCTGCATGACAGAGACTTTATAAATGAAGTGAACCCTATATCTTTTGTTAACATGTATGGTTCTCATAATGTTGTCTTTTAGTTTTGTGGAATGATTTTATAATAAAATGTGTATATTGAAATAATTATGCTAGGGGCTTGCTGACATTTTAAATAGTTTATCTTCTGACTTTTATTTACTTATATTTCTACTTGTCTTATATGTTTGTTCTCTCCTGTTTTCCTTGTCTGCCACAATTGCTCTGAAATAGCAGTTGTTTGCTTGTATTCGTTTGTAAAACTGCATGCAAACCTCTTGTTTTTGTCTTCTTTGTTCGTGTGGATGGCTGCATGCTCATGTGTGAGTTCGGTGTATCTTTATACACTACCGAAAGGCAAAAATTTGTAAAAATTAAGAAGGTTAAATAAGCGTAGCAAGTATGTTTTCACTTACCCAGTGTTAATGATTGACTCAGGACATGTGAGGCAACTTATGTAGTATTTATTTTGACCTTGTGCTTTTAATCATCAGATTTTTGTGTGTTTACATAGTGTAGGATAAAAATATATGGCCCTGAAAAAATTTATATAATTATTTATAGTCAGATAAATACATTATTTCATTCCCATTCTATAAACATGTTATTCTTCCATGTATCATTATTGAAATTCATGGCTTTCCTATTTTTAATACATTTCCTCAGAACATATAATTAAGGACTTTCTTAGAAATGTTTTTCCACAATTCTCTTTTCATTGAGCTACTAAGATCACAGAGCCCATGCTAAGATGCTGGGCTGACGTTTATGTAGCGTAGGGCTTGTGCTTGCCGTTCCAATTGTGACATGCAGATAACACACTTTGGACTTTTTTTTTTTTCTGTAGAAAATGTAGAGGATAGTTCTGATGAGGATGCACCTTTAAACAGCCCTGGATCTGAAGGAAGGTAAGAGCCATTAGATCAAACAGATCTGACTTGTTCCTGTAAGGTTCTTTCAGTTTTATCTAGTATCAATTCCTATAAAACAAATTTGAATTTATGGATAATGAATAGCATTAGAACAGTAGTATTGTAGCCAAACTATATGATGTTTAGTCATCATATTCTTTAAAATAAAAACACTGGTTTGTGAGGAAGAATTAATTATTTCTTAATAAATTCATTTTGATTTTACATATTGTCTTCCTGTTTTTTCCATTCACATATACTTTTTTTATAGTTATAAACATAAACATAGAGTGGTAAGCATATAGCTCTTGATGATAGGTTATCATTTAATCTTGTGGTTAACTTTTCATTTGTGTGCAGCAATCTGTCTTCAGACCTTATGAAGCTTTGTGGTGAAATGAAACCAAAAAACAAGGTAAGGAGAAATCCAAATGATAGGCAAACATGTTGCCACTGGACTTTGTCATTGCTGTTATCAGACACACAGGCCTCAGGTTTTGCTCTTAATACGCTAGTGAGTAGGCATATTTTTTTCTAAAAGTGTTTCATTTTGTAAAACATTTACTGTTTTCCTATTCTTTTTTAAAGTAATTATTTAAAACTGTTTTTGAAGAATCTTGTTGGAACTTGGAAATTATTCTTGCACTTTTTTCACTGGATGAAATGTGATTACAAAAGCTGACTCTTAGGCAGTTAGCAGACCGTGTTGTAGTATACAGTACAAATCATCACATTTTCAGGAGACTTGGTACTTTAGCATTCTGTTATGTTTTTAGGTTTTTCTTATTTTGTTTAACTAGAGTTTTGAGGTTGTTTGGATGATAAACTGACCTATAATTCACATGATAAAAGTTATGAAGCTGGAATAAATATTTGTAATTTTTTTGTTTGTTTTGTTTTTTTGAGATAAGGTCTCACTCTGTAATTATGTAGCCCTGGCTGGCCTTGAACTCAAAGCAGTTCTCCTATCTCACCCTCTCCAGTGCTGGGGTTACAGACATGTGCCATCATGCCTGGCTCTTTTGTAGGGCTTTAAAAATATTTTAGTATAAATGATGCCTGCTCTTATAGAACATTTCAGATTGAGTATGGTTGCATTTGATTTTTTTTTTTTTTTTTTTTGGTGGAACTGGGGATTGAACTCAGGCCCTTGTAGTTGCCAGGGAAGAATGTTGCCACTGAGCCATCTCCCCAGCCCCTTATGGTTGCATTTGATACTTGATGATCTTAAAATGTTTGATAACTAAAATTTTTTTCAGTTTTTAGTAAATATTTATGGCATGATTTGAAAGCATAATACCTGCCTGGCCTGGATGTAAAGTCAGGAGTGGGAGCTGGAGGTTGGGGGTCATGTGATTACCTGAGGCTGTGCCCAACCTGACTCACAAGGCCACCAACCACCAAGTCTTGCTTGTGTTTGCTTAGGGAAACATAGAACAGGAGCCTAGGACTAGCCAGACCCTTTGTTTCTTCAAGAGAAACTTTAAATAGGGTTCTTGTATAGCATTCCCTAATGTTTTAAACATTGGGCAAGTTAGTAAAAAATCATCTTCATACTCTTTTTGTATTATCTTGACCTACTGGCTTGGCAACATGTGGTTTGTGTTTCATTGTTCTGAGTGACCAAATAGGCTATGAAACCTCAAAGAAGACATTCTTTTTTTTTGCATCACCGGGGCTCAAACTTGAGACCTTGCACTTGCGAATCAAATGCTTATGCCACTGAGCTGCCTCCTGGCCCAAAGAAAACATTCTATAAGGTTTGGACCCAGACCTAAGTAGAGAAGAGAATCTCTAAAAGTGACTTTTATTTTTCAGACCCTGCCCAAGCCTACTTAGTTGTGCCCATATGAGATGTCAGAGAAACGTAACAGTGGCCTGGAAGTCATTTCCTGATACAATCACTGTGGTTAGAGAGCCTCAGGAAAAAATTATTTTCTGCCCTAGGACCTGGGCTGGGGAGAGTGTTGAAAGTGTATCAGTCGGCTGCTGGACACTCCCTTCCCGGATGTGTTCTGCAGTGCTACCTGCTGCTTGCTTTGAATTGCAGAGATGTTGATAAAATCTCATGTAATTTCTTTTTCACTCATTTAAAAAAGAGTTGATTGTACATTTTAAAGAGATGTGCACTGGTATTGTATTACTTGCAAGACACATAATTTTGGAGGAAACAGCATCCTGCCCTCTGGTAACCGCTTTCATCTGTTGCTTCCTAAGAGATACCAACAAGCAGCTGTGAACAGCAGTCGTACATTCGCTTGGTCTTCACAAGTAGGCAAAGAATGCTTTTAGTGGGTTTAATTTCTAAGAAAATAATTTCATCAGTCCCACTCTGCTACCAAAGTTTGGTGCAGGCTGGCTAATCATCCAGGGGGTAAAGATAAGAAAGAAGTGTTGTCAAAATTGAAAAAAAAGTTAAAAATTTACCTTAAAAATCATTGAATAAAGAGAAAAATCAGAACGTAGTTGAGCATCCCTTTGCTGTCTCTTGACTTCCTTATTTCATTCCTTCGTCCTCCTTTGTTTTCCCTTCTCTGTTTTACAAAAGACATCAAAGGAATAGCTGCCTGTGGTGTGATCCTACAGCTACAGTGCAGGCAAATTGTCTGGCTTTTATTCTGGCCTTTCTACTTCCTCTTGATGGCCTTGGGCAGACCATTTAGCTGCCCTGTGCTTTAGTTGCCTCATTTGTGAACTGACATAATGGTGTCACCTGTCCACGTAGTGGCATCACCTGTTGACGTGCTACAGTCATAAAGTGTGTAGAACTGTGCCTGGCATGTGTGCGTGGTGCCCCTTTGGCCTGTGGCCTCCAAAGGTCTCTTCTGACTCTGTGGCTTGTACCTTTCTCACATGCTCTTTTTGACCCATCTGCTAGAGAAAGACACGCTACATGTTTTTAACCTATTTCAAACTAATACACATTTCTATCTTCTCATCAAGTTCTGTGCAAAAGTTTGCTCCTGATTGCTTTTCCTTCCATTCCCTGACTAGGCCCGAAGGAGAACCACCACTCAGATGGAACTGCTGTACGCAGACAGCAGTGAACTAGCGTCAGACACTAGTACAGGAGATGCCTCCTTGCCCGGCCCTCACCTACCTTCTGCAGAAGGGCGAGAGACTGGAATGAATGCAGACGCCAGCGGCACTGCAGCTGGGGAAAAAGCGCTTCCTCCCCCGCCTGGCTTACCTTCTAGGATAGGCAGCATGTAAGTTTGGCCCAGCTACACTAACTTTCCTTCTTTTGGCTTTTAAAAAATATGCATGTTGCTTATTTCTTATTTCTATTTCAAAAAATATTTCTGTAAGAAAGATCTCTCATTTTTAAAATAGTATCTGTTAGGTATTATTACCTGTCAAATAATTTAACATGATATATCCTTTGTTGAGTTGCTTTTTTTCTTCCAGGTTTGAGGGTCATCCTTAAGAACTGTGATTTTTATATATTTTTTTATGTATTTGGTACTGGGTCTTGCGGCACATCTCAGACTGGAGTGATCCTCCTGTCTCAGGCTCGTCAGTACTGGAATTACAGCTGTGCACCATCATGCCCTTTGTCTGTGCCCAGCTCGGTGTGCCTGGGGTGGGGCAGGCATGGCACACGGTACTGGGGACTCAAACTGCATCCTTGTGCTTGCCAGGCAGGCACTTAGACTGCTGAGCTATCTCACCAGCACTAAGAAATGATTTGCACAAAGGCTGAGACATGAATTACAGATGAAGCTTATTTCGGGACTCCTGAAATACTTTATATGAGTAGAACGTTTATAACTTGGGTTTAAGTTACGTGTTTCCTAGTTCTTTCTTTGCTCATCCTTATAAAGAAAGAAGCAACAGCAAGTAGAAAATCCATTTTCAGTGTTTTTCCTTACCTTGAAGCATAATGCATGACTAAATACTTGTACTAAATATTTTTATTGGAATTATTAATGATTTGAATAAAGGAATATTATTTTGCCCATCTGACATTCTGAAGAAGAAACCTTCTATTCAAGACAAGTTTTGCTTACATTTTTTTATTATTATTTTTTTGAGAATTGAGAAAGATTTTCCTACACAGTGTATATCTTATGTGTGTGTATATCCTGGCTAAAAGTATGTTAAAACATGTTAACCAAATTATATTTTGGTTAAAGTTACATTAAAATTAGACTCTGCAAACAATACAAAAATAACAAAGTCTACATCCTTGGATATCTATTTTCCACAATAAGTGTGTGTGTGTATGTGTGTGTGTGTGGGGGGGTGGGTACCAGCGATTGAACTCAGGACCTTGTGCTTGACAGGCAAGTGCTTTCACTGCTGAGCCATCTCCCTGGCCCAACACTCTTCCTTTTATGAAGACTTTTCCATTGTCTTCTATTGATTAACACCATGAGCCAGCATAGTTTCTAAAATTAATTGTAATGATAACAGAATGTTCTTGCATGTGCTTGACATGGCTTATATAATTAACTATTGGATATTGCTCACCAGTGTAGCTATGGCTTTATTGCTCTTGGGATAAAATGAGAGTAGCAGAAATCCTTTTGGTGAAAATAGTAATATTGAACTGAGGATAGATTTTAGAACTTGCATGTGCTCAGCATTTAGTTGGTCAGGTGTTCAGAGAGCTTGGAACTTCGAGACTAAATCTGTGGCCTGGAGTCTAGATTCAGGTAATGCAGGGGTGTGTTGTTTATTTGTGTATATATATATATATATATATATATATATATATATATATATATCCTTTATGACAGGATATGTGTTGTAGAAAATATCTTTTCATAAATTCAGGAGTCTAATTCTTTGAATTTTTTAAAGTTTTTTTGTCCTGTTTGAGATAGGGTTTCATTATGCAACTCAGGCTGGCCTTGAGCTCACTTTGGAGCCCAGGCTGGTCTTGAACTTTCCTTGATCCTCTTGCCTTGGCCTCCCCAGAGCTGGTATTACAGGCCTGTGCCACCAACCTAACTGATTTTTGTCTTTTAAACAGAGTCGTATAAAACCATTGTAAGGGTCTTAGTTTCTAATTCTTTAGTGTGTTTTCTTTTTATTACAGTAACTAGCTAGGAATAGTAAAGATATGTATTTGAAGTTAAAATTCATTACCATCATATATAAAAGTCATATTCCTGAATTTGTAATTATATAGTAGTCATTCAGTATTTTAAACTTAGAAGGCAGGAATAATTTTATTACTAAAATACACATATCTACTAATTACTATCTAAATAATAGTTTAATGAATTATTTTGTCATTTTTGTTGTGATTACCTGTATATTTTGTGACTCTTCAAATCATCATTTATTAGATCTTGTTGTTTCTTGTATTCTGAAATCCTGATATTTTTGTTCTTACAGACTTTTATCAAAGTAATTTTCTTCAATTGAAGTAATTTTCCAAAAACTCTAACATTTATACTTCAAATAAAATTTTAGTCAGTATAGTATTCAGGTTTACATTCAGAGATGATAGGTTTGGACATATTTAAAATGAATTCTATTTAAAACTTGATAGCTATTAAGTTTACATCAAGTAAAAACTAATACAGTTTTTTTTATCCTATTTTACTTTTGTCTCCCTGTAATATTTCTCTAGTTAGTTATTAATCTGTTGAAAAATTTCAGTTGAATGAAGTTATCAAGCTTTATAGTTAACTAAAATTAACTCATACAAAATTTTTCTCTTTTACCTAGATTTTTGTTCTCAAGTAATCTTTTTTATTAGTTATTAATGTATTGAAGTTCTGGACTGACTACCAGACTTATACATGTATCTTCATACAACAAGGTAATTAAAAATCCTTTTCCCCTTTTAGTTCCAGACAGTCATCTGTACCAGAAAAAAAAATACCAGAGCCCTCCCCCGTAACTAGGAGGAAGGCCCACGAGAGAACAGAGAGACCAAAGGCCAAGGAGCCAAAACAGTAAGTGCCGAGAGCCTGTGCCTGCAAGCTGCTCGTGTCTTGGAAGCTCTGTCTGTAGACCGAGCCTGGCGTCCGTGCCTGGTGAAACTGATCAGGACAGTCAAGTCAGCAGCGTGGCCAGGTGCCACCTGAATTTCTGGTCACTCCCAGGCCTATGAATGAACTGGAATACGCATTCCTTTCATGTCCACTGACTCCTATTTCAGTTATTTTTCTAAATTTACATTCAAACTGTTTTCTGTGGAAACTTGAAATTAATTTTGAATATATCTGACATTGACTTTACCTGTTTAGCATACTGGACAAAAAAACTATCATTAATCGTGGGGAGTGTTAGATGTGTCTGGTGTTTTCTCAAGTTTGCATTGCTAATGCTATCCTCAAATAATTCTTGTGTGGTGAGGTTGGTGCAGCTGTCAGTACATGCTCTGCCCTACTGATGCACCTCGCTGGGTCTTTATAAATTGCAACACAGCAGTGTACAGAAGTCTGCTGGACAAGAGTCATTGTTCCCTTGCCTCTCTTTACATTACCTCACATGATGCATGGGGCAATAGAGTTTAGACATCTCTGTGAGGTACATCTATTTTAGTTGACATATAAATATTATTAAGACTATTTTTAAAATTTCTTTAGCATAAAGATAAATACAGTGTTGATATATTTTCTGAACTAAGGAGACAATCTTATCTGCTCATGCCCTGTGCCAAAAAAAAAAACCACAGCCTACTTTGACCATTGATTTAGCTGACTTGAATGTCATAGAAATGATCCTTCTTGTCATCCTGGTTTTCTCTATTTGTAAGATTCTATTTGCTTGCTTCTGCCTAACTGAGTATCTCAAGAATAACTGCAAATTGGGAGAATGGAGCAAATACTTTTTATAAAGTGAATGAACCAAATGAAGATACAAATTGCTCTCAAACTTTGAGTTTACTTTTTTATCTATAAGCTGAACAATTTGTTCTTAACTCTGAAATTATGTAATTTTAAATTTGGGTTGCTTTATTGCTGGCCTTCCAATTTCATGAGGCAGAATCTGCCTTTAGTGCTATCTTGCGGCCAATGTAACAAATTCCAGTGGGAAAATTTTAAATGTAATTGTTCAGAGAACATTTTGTCTTACAAAAAAAGGAAAAGAAGGAATTCTCTAATGAAAGCTCCCTTTTATGAAAACAAGCATGTTTCCTATAACCATCCTAACAAAAATGTAATCAACTAAAGCCACCTGTTTAATGTTCTTTCTCTTGTAGCTCAGATTCTGGAACCTCAGAGGCTAGTCTCTCGCCTCCTTCTTCCCCACCAAGCCGGCCCCGTAATGAACTGAATGTCTTTAATCGTCTTACTGTTTCTCAGGGAAACACATCAGTTCAGCAGGATAAGTAAGTCCTTATGGAAAAGAGTTCTGACTATTTCCAGAGCATTCTGAACCTTTTGATGCACTGTGTTGAAACCGTGAGCCTTCTCCATGTGAGATGGAGTCAGGCTTGTGCACACATGCCATATTTGCTGTATCTTTCAAGTGTAAAAGGACCATGTGATCCAAGTAAGAGAAAATTATTTTCCTGCTGAACATTATTCCCTGTTACAGGTTTGCATAGCTGTACTTTCACCACTTGTCATCCCTTTTTATCTGCAAGGAAATTAGAATTGAAAAATCTTTGAGACCATTTGATGTTTAAGTTTTGTGGGATTCTTTAGCTTTTATGAACCTACAAACACCTTCTATTCTCAGTAGCATGAGTTGAATAGGTTTGTACCTTTGGTAAATTTGACACCTTCAAAGACCACTGTTATATGTATAACGTTTTCTAGAAAAATATACCATAAAACAGCAGTAATGATGTTCTTGGAAAAAAAGAACATCTTTGTAGATGGAGGAGGTAGGACTAGGAGAACACAATAGGGGAGGAGAGGTTGGAAGGCTGTGGAAAATGTAGTTTTTATTAAATTAGATGTTAAAAGTACTCCCACATTGAACCAGAATCTCTCTTGCAAGAATTCAATACTAACAGTGTCGCCACAAGGTATTTATTAACTCTAACCAGATTTTGAATACTGATATGTGGCTGTATGTGCTTGACACCCGTCCTCCGCACTCCAATTGTGAATTTTTTCTTTTTGTTTGCAGTCCTGGGGATTGATCCCAGGGCCTCATGCATGCCAGCCAAGTACCTCCTACTGAGCTGCGCTCCCAGGCCTGCTTGTTTTCTGTGCTATTTTCTTCCTATGTGCATCAAAGACCTCTGAAGTTAATAAGATGCCATTTAAGATCTTTCTACCATGTTTTGACTGTGTTAAGCCCTATAAACTTAAACTAACACATTGAAGTAATGTATATGGATCAATTCTTTTATGTATTAGACATTGATGCAATTTAAGCAGTAACTTACATATCCTCCAGATTCATGTGGTAATAAACATTTTGCATATCATTAGATGAAATACTTCTTAATATTACATAATCATTTCTCATTAATTCAGAAAAGCAGAATATTAAAATATTTTGGGGGAAATCCATTTTTGTATATCAAGAATTATAATATTTCACCTATAATGCATAAACAGTTAACAAAATTTTCTGTCAGTCATTTGGTAACCTTTACAACCTTATCATAATTTCATGTGTGTACTGAAATACTTTATTAACTACCAATAACTGCCTCTCTAAACTAACACTTAGAATATTTGACTCAATACTTTCAAAAATTCTTGTCTTCGTGTTACTTTCTTTGGAGATTCTATCTGAGTATAGCCTGCTCCAGCACTCAGCCTGCCCTCCTTCTCCCTAACTCTTACACACTCTATAGTCACACTCACTGGTGGGAGTGGCAATAGGCATCTCTTGCCTAAATTTAAAAGCCTACTGAGGACGTCCTTATAGTTAAGTCAAGGAATGTTAAAATCTTAAATGATAGATCTCCCACGCGGACATACAATGTGTCTATGAAACTTTAGCAACAGAGTCTAAACCTGTAGTAATAAATACCAAGGTGAATTGAATCCGTTATTGAGATGGGAAATTTCCTCTTAGGATCAGTCATATTAACAAACCTTGAACTGATGTTATTTCTTGGTAATATTGCTCTCCAGGACATAGATTTTAGAAGTGAGGATACAAAAGATTAATAATAGATAGAAAGCTTGGACCCCAAAACAGTGGTAGAATACGTAAGTCAGCTTTCTTTCCCCACTTAAATTGCTGATATTTGGTGGCAATAGCAAAGCAGTGAACCATAGAGGGAGTGTACGCTGTGTTTCTGTTATTCGTGCTGTTGGTTTTCAACCCTGTGTCTGTGTCCTTACCTGTTGACATCTGTGTCTTTTCTGCTCATAACTCTGACTCTTTCACTATAGGTCTGATGAAAGTGACTCTTCTCTGTCGGAGGTACACAGGTACTTTCTTCCTATCTTTCCTACCTTCTGACATCTCATGGTTGTTCTGAAATGCCTTTCTAGAAATTCTGAGCAAGTTTCATTTTTGTTGCATGCTTAATTTGTTATACGCCATGTAAATGCACTAATAGTTTACAATGTATTAATTTTAATGTCTTTTTGTGATCATTCCTTATAGATGAAGTAGTGGCAAACTATCATAGCTTAAGAAATTGTACATGTTTTCTGTCTGTAATCTAAATGTTTTCTTTAAAAAGAAATAAAGTTTTCTGAGTATTGATATGAAGAAGGCTTTCTCCTCATTGGTTTAAGTGTTTCAATTACCTTTAAGTGTGGGAGGTAGGTAAGGTATTTTTTTTCTTATTGGTTTAGCAATTTTAAATAAAAAATCATGTGATAAAGGGATACTATAAAAAGGACATAATCATACTAAGAAAATAGGAAAAAAAGTAAAACTAAAGGAGTTATACTACCAAAACAGTTTGTACTAATCTATACATTTTTAAAAAAATAACATTTCATGGATTTTTGAGAGGGCCCTTAATTTTTTTCTCTCTCATTTCTTCATTCTAATTCTTTTGTCTCCTCCCCTTTTTTCACTTGTTTCCCTTGTTTTATTGTCAAGTTGCTGATTGTAAGTGGATCCTCTGTCTTAGTTACTTTTTTCTCGTTGCTGAGACAACTTTCCCAACAACCAATGCTAAAGGTGAAAGGTTTATTTAGCTCAGTTTGTAGATGCTTCAGTCTATTCTCAGATGGCTCCATGGCAGGGTGGCTTGGCTGAGGAGAAAAGTTCATGTTGGTGGAAGACAGCAAAGGCAATGAGAGAGGAAAAGCAATAAAAGAGGGTGTGAGAAAAGCCTCTTTCTGTCTCTTAATGTCCAGTTTACTAGGATTAGGACAGTGCCCACCTGGTGACTGATCCAGTAGTCACCGCCTTGCATTATGAATTCAGCCACCTCTGAAAAACCCTATGACTGCATGAGGCTTGGGGGACATCTAGACACAAGCCATAACATTGTACAAAAGGTAGGCAGGGAAAGGGAGAAAAATTAATCCTATTCATATTATATGATGCTTCAGCAGTTGGCGTGGAACAAAAACAAGCATTTATTTCCCCTTCAGATCAGTCTATTGTTCAAATTTACAATATTTGTTTTTAACTTAAAAAACTTCTTTCAAGTTCATTTTTATATCCCAGAATATGAATGGATTAATTTTAGTAGAGAATAAAATATCAAGAATGTGTACTTCTGGTGTCTATGTTTTTCTGTTATTATCGTTAGTAGTAGTGGTGGTGGTGGTGGTTGAATCCAGGTCCTTCAGAAATGGTGCAGTGTTGAGGGAGGGAACATAATTATTCATCCTTTGATCCTGTATTCAGTGGTGAAGCCAGTTGCATTTTTCAGTATATGTGCTGCCGAAGTGAGCGCCCAGTTGCATTTTTTAGACATAGGTCACTACTGCTCCTCCGTGGAGCATTTGGCAGTCTTTGATTTAAATCTTCAATCTGAATTTTATCCAGTTATTTCAGTGCTTAGTAGGTATGTAAAGCAAATGAGGTTTTTTCAGTAATGATTTCCCCTCATCAGCATGGTGCAGTATCCAGCTCTTTCATGTGTCAATTCAGGGAAACATTAGCGAGGTACAGAAGAGTTTTCAGGTTGGCAGTGACATTGACTACTTCCTTGGGTGTGACCTTCAGCCACTTTTGTATCCATTTAACCATAGCAGGACTATGTTTACCTTGTCCTCAAGGTATTACTTGAAAAGCTGGTCCTATAGGTTTTATTAGAGTCAACATATATTACGACTATGACATTTTCCTGATAATCCTGTAAAAAACTTGTCCTCTGAAATTTATGAGTTTATTGTTTTCTCTTATTAATGAACTTTTATTTTTAATGTTTTTTGTGTGTGGTACTGGGGATTGAATCCAGACTCATGCATGCTGGGTAAGCAACTCTACCAGCAAGCCACATCCCACTGAATTTATATTTTGAAGTATTTATAATGATTTATTATCTTCCTTTGTCAGACTCAACAAGAAGCTGCTCCCATCTGTCAGCTGTAAAATCTTTTTTTTGCTTGGAAAGTCAGGTCTATGTGTTCTGCTTCCTTTGCTGAACATTGTGACTTCTGAGAGTGCTGCTGATCATTTTGCCTCTAGAATGGCAGATGTTTTCAAAATCCAGTGAGACAGTAATTTAAAAAGAAATATTTGAGCTTACTGAGTGAGACTCCATTGCCAAATCTGGAGCCTGTATTTCTTCTTTTTTCTTCTTTTTTGGCAAAACCGGGGATTGAACTCAGACCCTTGTGCTTTCCAGGGAAGTGCTTATCCTACTGAGCCATCTCCCCGGCCCCCTGTATTTCTTCTTAATCATCTCTGCACCTTGCCTCTGTATGTATTAGTATGTTTGCCACACAGTGACCACATTCAGCGTGGCGTTCCATACATGTCCATATCACATCTTGGCCACGTTCATTCCCCTCCACCTCATTCTCCAATGCCCCATCTAGCTCCCTGTTTCTTATGTGGTATTCTGTTTTTCCCTGTACTCTTCTTTGAAGAATGTTCTCTTTCACCCAGAATATGGAAATACATTGGCTTTGCTTTGTCCTGGCATTATACCATCTACCTTAGGTGGATGCATTTCATTATAATTCTTTTCCTCCCTGTAAATTATAGGATTACCATGTGTAATTGCTTTTCACCATTAGCTTTCCTGATACAATTATTTTAACTTAGACTCTATCTTAAGCTTCCTTAGGAGAGGAATAATACATTGATAATACTTACATCCCCATAGTGTGTAGAGTGTGCCATGAAGCAGAAATTCTAGAAATACTAAGTTTATGGCAGAGTACTCTATAGAACATTTAAAAAGAATTCTCAGTTTTAAATCTTCTTTGAAGTTATTATAATTTTTCCTTTAACATTCTTATTTTAAATAATATTCCCTTAAATTTTTGTGAGCTATAATTCTGATCTTGTCTTCAGTTTTTGCTTTCTTCAGTTTGCTTGCCTCAGCTTTGCTTTCTCAGCAGTGGCAGTGCATTACACTTTCTCCATTATGTTCTTTTTGACATGGGTTTATGCTCCAGCAGGACATAGAGCCATGTCTTCCAGTTACTTACCTTTTATACTTCTTTCCTAATTTGTCAGAATTCAGTATACCAAACGGCTACCAATACTGTTTCTTTAAACTTTGGAGAGCTGAAAAGTTAAGTTGGATGTAGGGGTTGAGTGCCTAGATTGCTGAGCACTGTTAACAGGAAAATCCCCTATACCACGGGCTTTCCAGTTTGCAGAGCACAGCTGTTAGCAGGTGCCTAACTACTTGAGGCACTCCATTGCTGCTGTTGCTGCTTCATACGTCATCTGTTATTTTGCTTGAAAAAACACCAAGAGATTAGTATAGCTTTATTATTAATATCTTACAAAATCTTTGTAAGTCTGGGGGTAAAATAAACCTATTCCCATGAAAGAGCCATGGTAGTGAGTCGTGGTTGTTTGTTTCTGTACCTCAGGGGCATAATCAACCCATTTCCTGCTTCCAAAGGAATCAGAGCATCTCCCCTGCAGTGTGTTCATATTGCTGAAGGACACACAAAAGCTGTGCTGTGTGTGGATTCCACGGATGATCTTCTCTTCACCGGATCGAAAGGTACCATAGTTATAAGGCTCATATTTAATAGTTATTTTAAGGTTAACTTTGGCAGGCTTTAAAAATGTCAAGTAGTTTAAGAATCTGATCATTGGTCCAAATCCTGAATTACATAAAATAGAAAACCAGTGCATATTTAGGGAGAGAGTTGTCTGTTACTTTTCTCTGTCTGCTGGGACAAAACACCCGACACCCAAAATGAAGGAAGGAAAGGTTTATTTAGTTCACAGTCAGTGAAGGTTTCAAAATGTCCATGCTCAGCTGGCTCCAAGGCAGAGTGGCATGGCAGAGAGCAGCCTTTCATGGCAGTGGCAAAGAGCAAGAGGCTTTGGGAGGGGTATAGCAGTGGCTATGGAGAGCAAGTCTGTCTCTCTTAAGTTGTGTTTAGGCTATCTGCTCCAGGCAGGGTATAGTACTCACACCCATAATTCTGGCAGCACTCACACCCATAATCCCAGTGAATCATGAGTTAATCACAAACTTTAAAAGTCTGCCCCATGACTACATGAGGCTTTCGGGGATCTACACACAAACTATAATGTTTCCCCCCAAACCTCCAAAGTCTCATGCACATCCCTTTGTGTAAAATGGCATTTTAGTTCATCTGTAAGAGTTGCCAAAGTCCTAACAGTTTCAGCATTGCTTGAAAAGTCCAAGTCCCAAGTCTCCCTCAAGATTAAGGCACTCTTTGCTCTGAGCCCCTGTACAAATGAAAAGTTAAATACTTCCAGCATTCAGTTGCATAAGGTAAACATTATCATTTCAAAAGTTGTACAGAGCAGGGACCAAAGCAAGTCCAAAATCCACCAGGGCAAATATTAAGTCCTGTAGTTCCATATGGAACATTCAAAGTAATATGCAGCAAATTGTGAGTTCAAAGCTTTACATGGCTCTTCCCATACAGCACTTTTGGTGTTAGCTCCCATGGCTTCTCTCTTAGGCTGGCTTTGCTCCCTTCATGCAGTTTCCCTTAGATGATCCACATTCCTGGCTTTTCCAAACTTTTGGAGTTTCTACTGAATAGGGTTTCACAGCTTTACACACTGCCCTCCCAAGGGGGCACTACCTGGCCTCCCCGGCCTTCTTCTGAAATCTAGGTGGAAGCCTTCTTAACCTCAGGACTCCTGCATTCTGAATACGCCTAAAACCAATGTCATGTGGATGATGCCAAGTCTGCTGCCAGCTGGAGCAGTAGCCAGGCTTCCTTCTCTCTTGGATGTAGGGGTTGAGTGCCTAGATTATGACCCTGATTCGAGGAATAAATTTGCCATGCTGGCATCATTTTGGAACCTGGAGTGGCCACTGCTACCATTCTGGAACATGGTGGCTCAGTGTCTTTTTTCCCAAAACAAAGTCTCTCACCTTTGCAGTTCTGAGGCTGCAAAGGGTGGAGATACACTACCTCCAGTGATGCCCTGAGGTCATGTTTTTCATTCTCTCATTCTTTCTATGCAGTGGAAGTCCTCTCAGCCCTATCTTTGCATTCCACAGCTTTATTAGAGCTTCTTTTCTGGCCAAACTCACATTTTAAATCATCCTGCTAAGCTCTTTGCTTTTGATTCTCAACATAAATCTGACTAAAAGCCCCCAACAATAGCCATGCCATTGCCTCAATATTCAGCTGCTTTGAAATTACTTTTTTCAGATTAATAATTCCCTTGTGCTTAATCTCAGGCTCAGGCAAAGTCTCTGGACACAAGCTATATGCAGACAAACTTTCTGCCAGGCCGTAACACAAATGATCTGGAGTCCAACAACCAATGCAGTCCTTCTTCTCTGTAGAAACCTCCCCAGCCTGGTCTTTATAGGGAGGATTTCTATCAGCCTTCTGGTCTTCTGAGCTCTGACCAGAATCTCCCATACAGAACAGCCAAAGCTGTTCCAGTGCTTCTTTTATAGGTGACATCTCCATACCTTCCCTATCTCTTCCTGTAGGTAATTCCTAAAAGCTTGTAATCCACACGGTCAGGTTTAGACACAGCAACAACCCCACTTCCATGGTACCAAATTCTGTCTCAGTTGCTTTTCATTCATTGCTGGGACAAAATAACCAACATCCAAAATGAAGGAAGGAGAGGTTTACTTAGCTGAAGTCAGTGGAGGTTTCAGTCCATGCTTAGCTGGCTGCAAGGCAGAGTGGCACATGGCAGAGAGAGCAGCCATTTTCATGGTGGTGGCAAAGAGGAAGAGCCTGTGGGAGGAGCAGGGACAGCGGTGGCTACAGAGAGCAAGTCTGTCTCCCTCAAGTTTCGTTCAGGCTATCTGCCCCAGGCTGGGTGTAGCACTCACACCCATAATCCCAGTGGATCATGAGTTAATCACAGACTCTGGAAGTGAGGCTTGGGGGGGGGGGGGCAGCTAGACACAAACCATAACAAGAGTAAAGCTTCTTGAAGTTTTGTGAATGCATTGGTGAGAGAATGCATCTCTCTCCAGAATTTCAGCACTTAATGTAAGATTCTAGATCTTATAATGCAGGTGAACATCAGATTTATAAAAGCTTTTAAAATATGTACTCTGCTAAAAAGAATAAGACAGTAACAAGCACCATTTCTATACTATCTGGGAGACTTTGCAGCACTATACAAGTATTATCTGATTTAATTTCCATAACTCCCATGGAGTTACATATTGTACCTTCATTTTATTTTATTTTTTTGCAGTACCAGCGATTTAACTTGGGACCTTGTGCCTGCCAGGCAGGCACTTATGCCACTGAACTATCTCCCCAGTGTACCCTTCCTTATTTTATGATGAAGAAACTCAGGACTGAAGAAGTTGTGTTCTCAAATAAATTTAGCTAGTTAAGTAGAAAAGTCAGGATTAGAAACCTTGGCCCATTCATTTCCAGTCCTGTGCTCTTTTGAAATCTTTGATATAATTACAAGCTAGAAATCAGCCATGAACAACTCTGAAGAGTTCTCACGTAGAGGACTTGGGGTCCCCAAAAGGAAGAGATTATGTGCAGTTTTAAGAACCACAGAAAGCATAGACCCAGCAAGCATTTAGGATAAACTTTATGTGGCGATTGGATATTGACTTGTAAGAATTGATGATCAGCATGAAAGAATAAAACTAGCAGAACTGTAAGTAAATTTAGAGTATGTTTAGAAATGAAATTCAACTGGGTTGAAAGGTAGAATATAAGCAAGAGAAGTTGTAGACTGAAAGGTTCCTATCATGAAAAGAGAATCATAAAAGGGAGCATACCCAGGAACTTACGAGCTAGTAAACATTTTTAGAATTCAGTGAGATTGCAAGATTCAATCTAAACAACAAACATTTATTGCACATCATTTATAAGGGAAGTATGACAAGCAAACTAGAACTTTGAGAATAATGACCAGAAATTTCCCCAATGGAAAAATAAAGCTGTTTTATGAAAATATTATACTGTTCCAGTGACTCAGATTTGTCTTTCCAGAGTACTTAGATACTCAGAATGTCAGAAAAACAAAACAGAAAAGTTTTGTGACTATGTTTTTTGGTTCAGAATAAAGATTACATCCATCAGTCTGTGGGGGCAGGGGAGGTGGTGTGCGTGTTTACAGAAGCATGTTGCGAGGAGGCAGGGGAGCAGTCGCAGCAGGACACAGCATTTTGAGGGGGTTGATTCTAGATGGGCATTTTAAATTCAGGGTAATTTGAGCTAAGAGCTTCTCTATATGATTATTTCAAAAATTGTTACGACTATATTTTTAATAGCATGTGATGCATGTACCAGACATCTCTGCCTTCCTTCAGTCTCTTACAACTACCTTGCTTACAAAGCTGCTCCAGAATCTTATGGATGAAGAAGCCTGATCCATGTTAATTGAGTAATTGCTGTTATTCTGTCTCATTTCCTTCTCAGAGAGGAGAAGTTGTTTAAATACTTTTTACCATTATGAGACTCTAAAGTTGTTCATATTAATAGAATTCCCCTGTTTTTGTCTGTTTTAGATCGCTCTTGTAAAGTATGGAACCTAGTGACTGGCCAGGAGATCATGTCCCTGGGGGGTCACCCAAATAATGTCGTGTCTGTAAAATACTGCAATTACACGAGTTTGGTCTTCACGGTGTCCACATCTTATATTAAGGTGTGGGACATTAGAGATTCGGCAAAGTGCATTCGAACACTGACGTAAGTGACTTAACTAATAGCATACGGGGTAAACAGTTATTTGTTTTATAGATCACAAGAAAATATAGAGTTGTGGATGCATCACTGATTGTTACCAGGGTTGACAATAATAAAATACAAATAAAACAAGAAAAAAAAAACCCAACAGATTGCCAAAATGAGTCCACTATAAACAGGAAGAGATTAACTGTATTTGGTTTGTGCCAAGTACACATTTCTTGTTTCTTCGCTCTCAAGTTTTCATGCTATTTACTACTTGATAGAAGGGGTTTATATTACTAGTGTCAAACAAGTACAAACCTTGTAACAAGGCTAAAGTTACCATTGTAAAAAATACTTGTAACCTTTAATTAAGAGGTATTGAATGACAGAGTGTAATTTTAGGTCTCAGACTACTTTGAGGTTAGTGCAAATTTCTTAATTGTAGGCTGTGTTGGACAATTGGAGAATGGAGTTTCTGCTCAGTGTCAGTTTAAAACTCTGAAACAGTGATTCTTTTTGCCATGAGATTGGAGAATTATTTTGTATAATTAAAATTGGGTGGCCCAGGAGATAGCTCAGTGGAATAAGTGCTTCCCTGGAAGTGCAAGGGCGTGAGCTCAATCCCTGGTTCCGCAAAAAAAAAAAAAAAAAAAAAAAAAATCAAAATTGGGTGACTGCTATAAATGATTAAATGAGGTATGGAAGAATTAAAAAGGTTAACCTGTACTAATTTATATAGTACATATAGTAGAGTGTATTAACTTTTAAGGAATTTATAATTAGAGAAATTATTTGCTATACTATATAAGTCACAAGAGGAGTTTTGCAGAAAATGAACAAAATATATTGTTAGAAATTTACCAATTCAGGTGAATAACTAGAATCAAATTTGAAAAGATTGGTTATTAACCTAATATTTGAGAGTTGGCTGAGACAATATTTAAAACGGTTTAAAAATGGTTTAAAATACCATGTAGAATCTATCTAAAGAAGTAGAAATAAACTATGATTAATACTTTAACACATACTAGATACTTATCTATCATTGAGTTAAAGTAAGAAAAACTACAAATAACTTAAGAAGTCTCCAATGCCTAGAATCCAAAATAACTTTTACATACAAAAGAAATTTGGTAGGGCCAGTCCATGGAGCTTCTGATACCGTAGGAAAATGAATCACTTTTGTGATTTATATTATCTGCTGAGTTTTTATCTTTTATAACTGATCTTTTCTGACTGATATTTCAGTCATTACTAACAGCATGTGCTAGGCATGAAATGAAGAGGTTTAAGCCACGCCATCCTATGTGTTCACATTTGTGTGTGCTGTGTATGGTGACAGACAGACAGAGCTCTTGTGGCCTATAGCTTGGTTTCCCAGGCATCCAAGACATAGACTCTGGGTGTGCAGAATGACCTTGTTTTGCTTTGCTTTGTGTCTGGGAAGATCCTCCGGCCAAGTTAACCTTGGAGATGTCTGCTCAGTGAGTACGAACCGGATCGTAGCGATTCCTTCTGGAGAGAACCAGATCAATCAGATTGCACTCAACCCCACGGGCACGTTCCTCTACGCGGCTTCTGGAAATGCTGTCAGAATGTGGGATCTTAAAAGGTAGAATTTTAAAGGAAACAGAACTCTTTCATATCACAAGTTCCACTTCACATATTACTAACATGTTGTTCTCATGGAATATAACTCTACAATCTCAGTAGTTAGCATAAGATCATTGTTTTTTCCTATCTTGTGCAACCACAACCACCTGCACGTCTCTTCTGTCCTCACCAGCAAACTTATAACCTTCTTTTAATTTTCATTGCTGGGAAAAAATTACATGGAAGAAATATAGAAACTGTTCATGTTATAATCTCTTAAATTTTTCTCAAAGTGTATTTATTACATAAAGGTGAATATGTATTCTTGCCTAAGTTTCACCAGTATCTTTGAAATAGTTTTAACATCATTTAAATACCCTTTGTCTCAACTTTCAGTTTATAAGATTTACCTAAGTATAAATCTTCACAGGATTTTTATGAATGTAAAATAATGAAATAGATGTAAACTGTGAGATATTGAAAAGATAAAATTGTTAAAAAAAGAAAGGACAAATTAAAATTTTTGATTTTTATTTGCTGTGAAGTGTGGACTTCTGCACTTTAGTTGAGCTTGATTTGAAGTGTGAAATACTTTTGTTGTCACCCTTTGACAACCAATATCACACGTTTCTTCCTGTCCAATATTTGTCTTACCATTTTCATACCTTTATAATAATTGATGAAATGGACCACTACTTTCTGATGCATGTACGCACGCGCACACACACACATACACACACCTATGTATACAGGTTTATGCATACAGACATATATGATGTGTGTACTGTATATATGTACATGTAAAAATGTATACCTGCATGTGATAAAATAATTTTATCCATGTTTTTGTTGACTCTGTCATTAATCAGTGACATGGTTGCTTTCTTTAACCACTATGATCAAACACATTAGTCATATATCTGGCACAATTTTGGACATTTAACATGTTAAAGTTTATATGGGGGTCTATCTTACCTGTTAGCATTTGCTCAGAACTTTTCTGCTTTATTACCTAAATGAAATTGCTCGGCTTTACCTTCAAACTTCTATCATGTAATATGTTGGTTTGGTTGTTTTTTAAAAAAAAATTCTAATTTGAATAGTTTCATAGGAAAGGAGCTGAAATCTTAAAAGAAAATTAAGTTTTATAACAGAAAATAGTTACTTTCATGTTGAGGCTTATGCTTGTCATTCTAATAAATATTTTCACACAGAGTCATTTTTCTTTCTTTTTAAAGGTTTCAGTCTACAGGAAAGTTAACGGGACATCTAGGCCCTGTCATGTGCCTTACTGTAGATCAGATTTCCAGTGGACAGGATCTGATTATCACGGGCTCCAAGGACCATTACATCAAAGTGTGTATTACGGAGTTATTGAAGTGTATCTACCTATTATGTGGTAGGCTTGGAGTATTCAGACTCACCCAGGACCCTTTTGTTTAGCCAGTTTCTTGTTTCACATCTTGTAGTCTTTTGAGTCTTTTCCTCATATGTAGGCCGTGGTTTTACTATTATTTAATCATGTACTCCCATTTTCCCAGGGGATAGTCTAGAAGAGATTTTAAAGAACTTATAGCATAGCCTTACACTGACTAGTTGAATTTCATCACCACCACCACCACCACCGCCACCTCCACTATCATCACCTTTTATACTTAGTATATTATGGCCATTAGAAATGCATGACATTAGCAGGTAAAGTGGGGAAGGACACATAGTTTGATTCTGAAATGTTATATTTAAGGTTGAAACAGGATATGTACCTGCAGGCCACTAGAAATGCAAGTCCAGAGCTTGAGTTAAACTGTGACAGGAGATGCAAGTTTACGATCATCCAGATAGAAACAGATGTTCATGGAGGTAGAGTTGATGACAGAGAGGAGAGAGATTCAGAGGACAGTGTTGGGGTAATGCCCACAGCGGTAGTAACAGGATATAGTAAGAGAGGTAAGAAAAGCGTAAGTACTTTTGCTAGAAAGAAACTTCTACTGAGAGATGAATGACTTGAAAAATGGTTAAGGTAAGGTTTTATGTTCATAAGATTGAATTGTTTATTTGCTTAGAAAATGGGCTCAGTGGGCTGGAGACAAATAGCCCAGTGGAATAGGTGCTTGTCTGGCAACTGTAAGGTCCTGAGTTCAATCCCCGGTATCACCTAAATAAATAAATTTAAATTAAATAAAATGATAAATAAAAAAAAAAAAAATAGACTGCTAATGAAAGGGTGAATGTTAGAATCAGATCAGATGTGAGGCTTGTGGAGATGTAAATACACTGGAGCCCCAGAAGATGGTAGAGAGTGATTTGAAGGTAAAAGACAATTTTAGGATGGAGTTTACTTTGCATTATTTGAGCCTCTCCAGGAAGATGGCCATTGGCCAGTTAAGATGAGGGCAACAAAGAAGAGTGACCCAATTATTATTATTATTATTATTAGTAGTAGTAGTAGTAGTAGTAGTGGTAGTAGTGTAGTAGTAATAGTAGTACCAAGGCTCAAACTTGGGACCTTGTACTTGTCAGGCAGGCACTTATGCTGCTGAGCTATATTCTAGGCCTGAGTGACCCAATTTTGATTAGCAGCTTTGGGAAACTAGAGATGAGCTCAGGCCTGCAGAGCTGCCTAAGACTGATGAAATAGTGATCATGTTGTTTATTTGAATTTCAACTGGACCAATATACAGTATTTTATTATTGAACATATCATTTCTGTACACAGGCAGTAAAAGATCTGGTTGTCTCTTTCTGCTGACAGGAAAGCATGTGTCAGGCAAGCAAAATTAGTGTGAAATAGGACTCAAATTTACCCTCAGGGCCATTCATTTCAGGTTAATTAAATTAAGGAAAGTGCAGGAGGAGTTAGAATCAGAGTATAGATGAGAACGTTACAAAGAGGTAAGCACACTTTAGCTGCCAAAGAAAAGGAGGCTAAGTATTATGACAACAAATTATAACTCAACTGATCATGTCTGATGAGCGCAACCCAGTACATGTTTCTGTGAATGTGTTTATTTAAAAGTTAAATAAGGTAATTGTTCTCTTCCTGCTTGTGTTTTTAGATGTTCGATGTAACTGAAGGGGCTCTTGGAACTGTGAGTCCCACGCACAACTTTGAGCCCCCTCATTATGATGGCATAGAAGCACTAACTATTCAGGGGGATAGCCTGTTTAGTGGGTCCAGAGATAATGGAATCAAGAAATGGGACATAGCTCAGAAAGACCTTCTTCAGGTAATGCAGAACCTTTTATAGCATATAGCCACTTCCAAACCACTCAGTCTTTTCTATAGGGACTTGAAGAGCTGCATAGATTTTCATTGTTTAAGGATGATATTAATTAGGACTTCCTTATATAGAATGGCTTATCAATTACCAGAGTTATTAATTGCAAGAAAGGAAGCATTCAACACTAAATACCAGCTCAATAGGAGAAGAACAGATACTGGTGAAAGTTGAAAGGTCTGTAGTTGTCCCATAAATGAGTTTTTTTACATAAATCAGCCTTGGAGGGGAGCAGTTGCAGTTTTGCATTTTGTTTTTCTTTTATTTCCCCTTGTTCTAAAGAAGTGTCAGATTTAAATGAGGTCAAGAGTAATACAAAAGATTCCTCATCTGTAGGAGCATCTCTATATAGTCTAGGAGTGGTAGTGCATTTCCTACTGAATGACAGTTGGGTTGAGTGTTACATCAATAAATGTAAATACTGATGTCTTTAACTGTCCAGGAAAAGAATTAGTTAATGGATAAAATCATTCACCATTTCAAGCTTTTCCTTGCACATTATTGTACTCATGCAGATGCACATGGGTTTGTGCTACAGCTGTTATCACATTCCTACTTGCAATCAGCAGATGAAAATGAACAAGTAGAATAAAGAGTAACAGAAAAGCCTTAGCAACAGTTACATACAATGTATTTAAAGCTTTTCTTTTACAGATATACATTCATGATTATAACTATATATTGCACATATAAATATATTCATACATAAAGTCTAATTTTATGGTCTTGTAGTCCTTGTTCATAATTAAATATGTATATTATATCTGATATTCTGTAAAGGCAACAGAAAACCTTTAGGCATTTATATTCTTTCGGCAAAATGTTTAAACTGATGATTTTATGTGGCAGTTCTCCTCATCTCCATATGCATTATAGCTTTCAAATTTATTTTATCAAATATGTTCCTAAGAAAGGTGGGATATTTATTGCCCCTGAGTAGGATATAATATTTGCAAAATCTTGGATACTTTCTGAATTTTTTCAGTTCTAAAGAATTGTAACTTTTATACACTGTTAATGTGGATAACAGTGATGGAAACTAATGAGGCAAATTGGGAGCAAATTACAGTTTTGCTTCTTAAAAATCACTGATTTATTATATGGCACATGAACTCATATAATTTATGCATCCAGATGTTGTGTTTTATCAATGAAAATGTAACTGACTTTGGTATGAAAATGTCAGGTTTGAAAGTTCCCATGGAGAGATGGTATTTCTTACTCTTTCTGTCTTTGTTCCCCAGCAAGTTCCGAATGCACATAAGGACTGGGTCTGTGCCCTGGGCATGGTGCCAGGCCACCCGGTGCTGCTTAGCAGCTGCAGGGGGGGCCTTCTGAAACTCTGGAACATGGATACGTGTGTGCCCATTGGAGAGATGAAGGGTCATGACAGTCCCATCAACGCTGTGTGTGTTAATTCCACCCACATTTTTACTGCAGCTGAGTAAGTTTCTTTCATGTGATGTTGCTCTATTACTTATCTATATTCAGAGTCAATAATTATCGTCAGTTGTAAAGATCGAGAAACCTGTATATGAGAGGGAGTGTGCTGCCCCAACTCCCCTTGATGGTTTTAACATCTAAAAAAAATCCATAGATGACTAATTGCTAAAGATTTTTGTTTGCAGAAAGACAACACATTTGCCATTCTTCATATTTCTAACAAAATTCTTGAAAATATCTGTGTCTCCTCCTCCTTCTACAGGATAGGCACATAACAGCTACTTCCTCCTCTGTACGGGTGGCTGGGCTGGTTGATTCATTCATTTCTTAGTTCATAGTGAATCACTCAGGGGGGCACTGCTCCATACTCTTGGGAATAGAGTAGGAAATGAGAATGGGCCCTTCAGAAAAACTGAGGCAGCTATTCCACAGGTAAGAGTCTAGGTGAGGGAAACAGGAGCGCATGCTCAGCAGTGTTGCCTCCGTGAGAAAAGATGGCCCCCACACGTGACTTCTTCCTCACCTGCACCCTGCAACTTTCATCCCTAAGTACTCCAGGGAAACCTTAGAGATGTCTCCTGTGTATTGGTAATATACTTGTGAGCAACTGTACTCATGTGGCATTGGTGATTGAATTTATCATCTGTTTAGCTTCTAGTCCTTTAATATATGTTTCATTTTATTTTGGTACTGGGGATCCAAGGTTTTACTTTCCAGAGAAAATGTAGCAATTTATGTTTCTCAACTATAAGAGATAAAATTAATTATATTCTTCATATAAGGTATCTCATATTTATACTTACTTATTTGTGTGTTTGTTTATTTAGGCACCTCACATTTATATTTACTTATTTGTTTGTTATTTTTTCTCCTTTTATCTTGAGGTACTAGGAATCAAACCCAGGGCCTCACATATTCTAGGCAAGTTTTCTATCACTAGGCTGTATTGCCAGTCCTTTCCCTTTGATCTGTATTCTCCAATTGTTTATCTTTCTGACGGAAGGAAATCATTTCAGTGTTTCATGGTACATACTCGTTTGTAGGTATTTAATTTTGGTAAATGTTTATTACTTTAGATATATGTGTTTTTTACCTATATAGGCAGTACTATTTCAAATGGGAAGGGAAACCAGGGAGAGGTGATGCAGGAAGGAGGGAAAAAAGAAAAAGAAGGGGAAAATGGAAACAAAGCCTTTGTAAATAAGGAGAAGGAAGGGGGTTGAAGGGAGAGGAGGGGAATGATTAACAAAAAGAATCAAGATACATCATGTAGGGTCCACACTCCCTGTGATGACTGATCATTCTGTGTACCTAAAATGTGCCAATCAGCAATTAATTTAAAACAAAAAATAATAACAACAACAAATAAATAGAATAAAATGGGTCTCAACTCTAGTTTCCATCCTGGAGAGAAGAAGAAAGGAAATAAATAGAGGTGTTGGATGGTGCTAAGGGTGCGAAATAGGGCAGGGCCAGCTCACAAAGCAGAGCCATTAGGAAGGCCTCGTGGGGAAAGTGCCCCTTGCTGAGACGCTTGCAGGGAACAGGTGTGTCCTGACTAGAAAAATGACATCATGTACGTCAGGACTTTGGAGAGACAGGCATATATGAAGCATTGCTCCCACTCAAAATATAATTTAGTATCTGTGTGAAACACCTTTCTATTAAGGTGTGCATCAGTTAATTTGAGCAGCTCCATGATTTGGTGTATCCCAAATGCTTCCGTACCCCAGTTTAATCATAAAACCTCTGCCTTAGTCCTCTGTCATTTCTCACTAGCTGTGCTGCTGCCATTACATCTTTCTCTTCATTTGGATTTACTTTTCTCATCTTTAAGGTCCATCAAATCAAATTTATTTTGTTTTCTTGAGGTAATTTGATGTTTCACTGTTTCCAAGATGCACTACTTTCTTAAAAGTGTTTACCTTTGCTTATCTCCTTGGAAATGCATGTCCTTGGGACAGAAAATACTACACTCAAAGGTGTTGGACACTCAGAGTAAGACTGACATTGTGTCTCAACAAGACACAGGAGTTGATGTGTGAAATGATCATAATTTTCCTTCTTTCACGTTAGCATCTCACTTTTAAAGAACTAAATTGTCAGTTTACCCAAGGTATATCATATGCAAATATATTTACCATGTAATTGAGAATTAGGAAAATAGCTTATAAAATCAAAAGGTTTCTGGGGAGAGTTTATGGTATATTAAATCCAAGGTCTTGCACATGGCCAGTTAAAGTGCTCCATCCCTGATCCCTTTTCAGCCTAGAGGGCCTATTTTAAAATTAGTTATATCTGTTATTCATCAAACATCTCTACAGTGCTTACTGTCTGCTGGGGGTTGTTCTAAGTGAGTCTTCATAATAATTTTCAAAGGTGACTATTATAAGGGGTAAAACAAACACTTTGTATGTCAAGATACTCACAGTATGCCCACCATATCTGTCATTTCTACTTCTAGTTTCACCCATTGGTTTTTCCTGTGATGACGGGTCACATTCTTGCTGCTGCTTTTCACATGTAGTAAAATTTTAATGGATGCTAGATATAATAATACCGTAGCTTGAGTATCCTTACTTTGTTATGTTCCTGTAGAGGTGTTGGGCTTTTTTAGTCAGTTAAATTACGTGTGGTTCAGTTTCATCTTTTTGAGACTTGCTTTTAAGCTCTGTGAGGCAGATCCAAGTAGCTCTGAGCCTTGTTTAGTGTATAGTTCCCTGGCTGTTGCTTTTCTTCTGGCCTTACAGCCTCAACCTTGTGAAACTTAAAAGGCTTGGGGACTCCTGTGGAGATTTATAGAGTTCTTCCTCCAAAGAGACCTTTCCCCTTGTTTTCTTACTTTTATAAATTCCAGTTACTGGACACTGTCTAGATTTTCTTTTCTGTCTCTTCTTTTCTGTCTATTTCGGAGACTTAGATCCCGGGATTTTTAGATTCCTCTCCCCTGTGTGGAAACTGCTTACAAAAGAAGCCAGAGTTGCTACCATTCATCCTCTTCATTTCCCTTTGCTCGGGATCATAGTCTTATCCTGACTCTCCCAGTGTCTGAAAACAGTTGTTTCAGATATTTGGTCTGGTTTTCCCTTCATTTGCAGTAGAAGGATTGATCTGATTATGGTTTCTGTCATCATCAAGAGTGGAGATTTGATCATCTTAAAGCAAACACATCCCCAAACTGAAATTCTGATTCTTCTCACAAGAAACCTGTATGTCCCACTGCATCTCTCACTTCAGCTGATGGCTTGTCTTTTGTTTGTTCAAGTGAATTCTTCATTCATCTGTTTGTTTTATGCTCCATATTTGATCCTTTATAAAATCCTGTTGACTATCCTTAAATTGTGTAAGTCAAGTTGTATTTTTTTTCTTAATTTTTTTTGTGGGGGGCAGAACTGGTGATTGAACTTAGGCCCTTGCACTTTCCTAAAATTGTACAGTGGTTCTCCACTTCCCTGAGAGCTGGGGCCATATCTGATCTGATCATCTGACTGTCAGATACCTCCTTTGCATTATGCTGTCCGGCTTCTTTGTTAGCTTGCAACTTGCCTGACCTTTTTGCTTGTCCTTAAATGTGCTGGACTTGCTCTTGCCTTTGTCTGTTTGCCCCTGCTGTTCCCTTTGTCTGGATGCTTCTCCTGCAGAGATCTTGTTCCCATCTTTCTCAGTGAAAGAATCACAGCTATTCATTGCTGTCACACAGTGCCCCTGCCCCTGTTGCTGTGGCCTGCCTTTTGCCATAGTACTCATCATGTCCTAGTTTACTGTTACTATCTTTTATGTTTTACTGAGAGTTTCCTCTCTAAAATATATGGCCTGCAATTCCAGAGGGGGTGAGTTTTGCTTTTTAAATCCCAGGTACCCAGAATGGTGTTCAAGGTAGAGCAGCTCTCAATAACACATGCTGAGTGGTTGCTTGAGAGAGTAAATGGGATGACTGACTGGCAGGTGAAGGAGTGCACCAGTGTGTGCAGGATCCTGAGAAAATACATGAGCCAACCAGAAAGCCTGGTTCTTTCAAAGGTTTGCCTATTTCTTTTCCCTACCTGGGCATATTCTTACATGGTCTTCTCCTTAGGATGACCATGAAATTTCTTTTTTTTCCATAATTTTATTGAGAAACAAATAGCAATGAGACAGTTTCAAATCAAATTAGTAGGACAGTTTCAACAATTAATACATTGCATATTGTTTTCTTAGTGGTTAATTGTTGTACAAGATGCAGACATGATATTCTATTTACAAACACTATTAGAACAGATCCCTCTATTCATTGAATTAAGAGAATGTAGCTGTGTATCTATCTTAACCATTTTTAATATACAGATACAAAATGATCATTCATTTGTATCCCCTTTTTGTTTAGTCAATTAAATATTGTAGGTGTGTGAATTTAGCATAATATTCCCAAATAGTCCATTAGTCCATAATAGTATTGAGTTTTCTGTATGTCTGGCAGTGACCATGAAATTTCTAATGTGCCTTTTATCTATAAAAGTCTACAAAAATCCTTTTTCTTTGGGCTTTTTATGAAATTGGAAAAAGAAATATTTCTGTTAAGCTAGGAAAGACAGGGTCAGAAATGTGATCATTTAATAACTGTTCCTGATATCCCCATGCAGGGTAAACGGAACAAATTGCCTTAGAAAAACTTTTATTTATTTTTTTTTTCATTTTGTATTTCTTTTTGTATTTGACTTTCTCATTGATAAATAGTAGTTGATACATTATAGGACATCAAGTTATCAGAAGTCCTTTTCATCTTTGATATTTGATGTCAAAAGGCATATTAGTCCGCATGTCCTGCTTTTTCTGTGGGCTTATTTGCAAATTTTACCTAAAATAGTTCTCCCTGTCTATACCAGATTCACCAACTCCCTGGAAATCTGAGCCTGACCTCTCCCTGCCCAGGTGCCTAATGATAAGCTTATGTTGGGATATGGTGCCTGAGGACCCCTGGTCCAGGGTTCTACAACACTCTCTAAAATAATAAGTACAGTTCCAGTTTAAAAGACAGGGCTCGGGAGTTACACTGTCTGTATTTATGTATCATTTCTGACACTGATTCTGTGATCTAGCCTACCATTTTCTCAATAGTAAACAGCACATCATAGTCCTAGCTGCTCAGGAGGCTGAGGCAGAATAATTGCTTGATCCTGGGAATTCCAGGCCAACAAGGGCAACATAGTGAGGAACTGTGTAAAAAACAAAACAAGAGGTGGTGGGCATGTCAGAGCCTACCTGTCTCCAAGAGGACTTAAAGGGAACTAAATGCATTAAAATGAATGGAACAGGCATATAGTAGCAAGGCCTGAAACACAGTATGAGCTATTATTATTGTCCTTATGATGGATACATGTTTGCTGTTCTTATGAGGCAGTGTATGTTTTTACATACATTTATTAAAGACAATTTTTAAAAAATATATTTAGGATTGGGTGTATGGGGTCTCACTACATAGATCGGACTCATAGTAATTCTCCTGTTTCAGCCTCCTAAGCACTGGGATTACAGGCATTTGCCACCACACCCAGTCTCAATCCCTGTCTCAGCGCACCTTGAGGGCGAGGCCAGCATGACACGCAGGCTGCTGTGCTATGCGTGAGCAGGTGCTTTAGTTCACTGAACTATCAGGCTGGTCCATTAAAGACCCATTTTTAAAAACATTTATACAGATTTAATGCAATCCAAATCAAGTTACCAGTAGTATACCTCACTGATCTAGAGAAAACATTCCTAAAATTCATCTGGAACCAGAAGAGACATAGTAAAGGCAATCCTGGCCAACAAAGGCAAGGCAAGAAGCATTACAGTCCCTGACTGGAAATTATACTACAAAGCTGGTAGCATAAAATCAGTCTGGCAGAAAAACAGACTTCTGAGGATCAATGGTACAAATTAGAAGATGCAGACACAACTAAAAACATATTCAGCCATCTTGTCTTTGATAAAGGGGCCCAACATGTTCACTGAAAGATTCTTTAATAAGTGTCACTGGTAAAACTGGCTTTCCACATGCTGAACACTAAAACTAGACCCATGATCACCATGCACTAAACTAAAGTCAAAATGGATTAAAGATCTAAGTATTAAAAAGGAAACACTAAATCTACTGGAAGAGAAAGTAGGTGGAAATCTTGAAGACATACGTGTAGGCAGAGAGTCCATAAACAAAAACCAAACTGCATGGGAAATACTTCAAAGAATCAACAACTGGAATCTCATCTTATTGAAAAAGCTTTACACATAAAAATAAATTACCAACAGAGTGGTAATTTATTACCAAAAGAAAACCCACAAATTGGGAAAATATCTTACTTAGCTGTCCCTTAGACAAAGGACTTATATCAAAACATACAAAGAATTAAACAAAATCAAGCCCTCCAAATTAAAAGACGCAATCCAAAAATGGGCATCTGACCTGAATATACACTTCTTGTATAAAGAAATACAAATGACAAATATTTGAAAAACGTTCCATATCATTTGTCATTTGAGAAATTCAAATTAAACCTGAGATTCCATCTCACTCCAGAAAGAATGACTCTTATCAAAAATCAACCAATAACAAATGCTGACAGGGGTGAGGAGAGAAAGTAACCCTTCTGCACACTATTGGTGGAAGTGTGGCAACCATTGTGGAAATTAGTGTGGGGATTCCTCAAAATCCTGGTATTAGAGGTCTCATTTGACCCAGATATTCCCCTCCTGTGTATTTTCCCAAAAGAAATGAAAACATTAAACCCCAATGATACATGTGCGCCCGTGTTTATGGCAACACAATTTGTAATAGAGAAATCTTTACAACCCAAATGCTCATCAGCTGAGGAATAGATGAGAAAGGTGTGGTGTTCCTGTACAATGGAGTACTATTCAGCTGTAAGGAATGATAAACTTGAGACTATCATAGGTAAATAGATGCAACTAGAGACCATATTAGTATAGAAATAAATCAGACCCACGTGTGCAAGCATCAGATTGTCTCCCTAGTGCAAGAAACTGAAAGGGTATATAAGATCCAAAAAGTTCAGTGGTTACTGTGAAAGAGAAAGAAACTGCTCAAAAAGAAATAGCAGCTGTGATAAGGGACAAGAGAAAAGGAGAAATAAAAAGATGAATGCATACATCAGATAGCTAAGATAATAGTTCTACTGTTAGTAGTACAACTAATAATAATTTCTGTTTATTGAAAGGAACAGTTAGTGCTTATATTGTTTGATCAATTTTACATGCCTGCATCTGGTAATCTGAGCAACTACTTTGAAGATAACATTGTGCAGTATAATAACCATTGCTAATTTGCCATCATCCTTTTTTGAAATTCTGTATCATTTTTACAGTTATTTTATTTCTGTTAAAAAATAATTCTAAGAGGTATTTCTTTACTTTTCTGCCTCTGTTCATATCTTTGTTCTAATTTTATTTTGTAGTGATCGAACTGTGAGAATTTGGAAGGCTCAAAATTTGCAAGATGGTCAGATCTCTGACACAGGAGACCTTGGGGAAGATACTGTCAGTACTTAAACAGGAATGAAGAGAAACCATAAACTAAATACTGTGATTAATATTCTGTATGTTCTTTGTGGGAAATGTTGTCCTGTATTTATTAGGCAAAAACTTATGAATGGGATTAACTGGAAATTGTATCTGAATCCAGCTGCTAAATATAAATAATATTCTAATGCAACTCTGTATTATCCTGTGTGCTTAACTTTAATATCTGCCGATACATATGTATCCTATCATTGATATATGGCTTGATTCACACTTTCACTGTAGCTGGATTCTTGTGCCTATCTATGAAAAGACACCTTCAAATTATTTGAATTATAACACGTCTGCTTTTGTGACAGAAAACACCTGGAGTGTAACATGGCTCGTCGTGAACTCCTTCCTGTGGTCTGTTCAGGTGATTTGCACATCTAAGCATATTGGAAATATTAGTCAAATTGTGGTCCTCTGCTAAGTATTCATATCAGTCTATAAGATGTTTCCAAATTTTAGCGCTCTTTTAATGTAAGGGAAAAGGAGAGTATTATTGATTTCTCATAAATGAAATTGACTGGAATCCGCTAACACAGAATGTTTTAATAGTTTGTGTTAAAAATTGGCATTTAATCGCATTGACCAAAGTTTGCAGTTATGCTACATTCTGTGCTCAGGACTAAAATGCTGTTGGGTTTTTGTTTTACTAGTGCTGTGCATACCTTCTGTGATGGCCAACATTTTTGATGTCCTAACAAAAAGATATTTTGATCTATTTTCCTGTGGAGTTTCTATTACCACTTTTTAGTTTCTTTTTTTTTTAATTTAATAGTAGTATTTCCTTTCCCTTTTGTCTAATTTTTTATATGCTGCTAAATATATTTTAAATACACTGTGTTTGCAAACTTTGGTAGCTACAATGAGATTATCCTCTGTGGTGGGGAATGCTATATAAATAGGTAGACTGTAAAGAGAGACTATCTTGCATTGTGCCTGTATGAATTTTTCAATGCTGTAGATTGAATTTTGCAAAAGGATGTATAATTTATCTGTCCGCTCAGAATATTAATTTGTAAATTCTGCAAGTTTAATTTTTATGTAGATAGTATAATATTGGAAAATATTGTCTTTTGTGATTTTTCCCTAAAAGTATTTGCTTATAAATCAAAGCGTAGCTTGTACTTAAATAAACATGTTGCTATGGATTATTTGCACTCTATTGTTCCTTTCCTAGTGGTAAGAAAATGCCAGCCGTGGTGAAACAGCTTGATCTGTAGTATATGAGGAAAAACACCTTTTATTCAGCAGTTAGCTAGACATGAAATTCTTGAAAAGTTTAAGCTGTACTTTTATCCTGATGAACCATGATAGCTTTTTTTAAAGGAATTACTCCAAATGATGGATTCGAAGGATTTGAACATAAATGGTAATGCAAATACAAAAACTATTCCACAAATGGCAGGTGGTGACCTTTCTTGTCTGGAGAGAGGAAATTGTGCAAAGGGACCGGCAGGTGTCCCGGACACTGGAGCTGAGCTGGACGCAGCGAGGAGGTGGAGGGGGCACTTCCGGGCTGCTAACAACATTCTTTTTTAAAAAAAATCTTGGGTCCTAAGTGTTACCTAAGTGTTTACTTTATATACACATGTTAAGGTGAACATGGGTCTCTATCCTTTTCTATAGGTATGTACTGTGTTTCTCAGCAAATATTTTTTAAAAATTTAAGGAAGATTTCTTTTTCTACAAAGGTAAAAACCCAAGTACTTTGGAATTTTTGCCTCCTTTCCTAAAGGAATGGACTTGAGGCCTGAGACACAGTCAGGCTGTTCTGGATTTCAAGTTGCTTGGAACATACATTTTGGCAGGACTGTTCGTTAATAATCCATTAGTTTGACAGTTTATTCGGCAGATGTTAGTTGAGCACATTCAGGGCCAGGTCTTAGTAAAAAAACAGTAAGGGGACACGCACAGGCCGACGGGAGGGAGGGCGTGGCCTGAGCACCTTGCGCTTGCGCATTAGGAGCCTGTCCTGAGGCGTGCCGCCAGATGCTCAGAGGCGCCCTGTCAGCTTCCACTTCCGGTGCAAATTATGGCTCCCAGGGCCTGCCTGAGCTTGGCAAGGCGGAGGCTGCCCAGTGTGAATCTAATGAAACTACTGCAAAAAAACCATTAAATGGGCAATCCTTTGTAAGAATTTACATCTTAGAACATAGGGTGAACCCATAAGCAACCCATGTGGAAAGGCTGACACAAGTCTTTAAGACAGGTTAAAAAGTAGTTCTAAAATTTAAGTTAATTATTCTTCACTGTATATTAAATATATATGCCTGGTCTGCTTAAGTGCACATAGATAGCCTCTTTTTTTTTCGTGGGGGAAGGGTGCATATGCCTTTTCTTTCACATCCAAATCTTGCAACAGAATGACAAAGTCTTTCATACTAAATCAGCTGTGCCCCATATGACCATGTTTACTTATTCACAGCTGGTGTTTAATAAAAGCTTAAATTAAAATCAACATGTAACAAATTGCTCCATGAGATTTATTTTCCCAAATATTTCTTATACCTTAGCTCAAAATCATTTCAAATTCTATTTTTAAACCTTAGAATGGGTTGTAGCTCCTTTGTTGGGGATTTGATTTGCCAGCTACTATGATATGCTGACAATTGGGGTTTTGTATTTGTAAATTATGAATATAAAATGTGTAGATTACTATAAATGAGGATTCTATTTTAGTATATGTACTGCTGAAGCAAGCACTATGCATGAGCATTTTGATAGAAAATAAGAACTAGCTCTCTGTTTCCCCGTTATAAGAGGCTCAACCAGACTTGTTTTCACAGTTGCAATTATTCCTTTTTAAAAAAAATCTTGAAAATTGTTGACAGCCAGAGAGAGAGATTGATTTACAGTACCATAGATGGTCACCAGCACTGATTTCAAGGTAAAAAAAAAAAAAAAAAAAAAAAAAAAAAAAAAAAAAAAATATATATATATATATATATATATATATATATATATATATATATATGACTTGTAGTGATCCTCATATTTTCAACAACTACAGTGCTGAAGTTACAGGCGTGCACCACCAAGCCCAGTCTCAGTGGCTGGCTCGGCGCCCCTGGTGGCAGGGCCAGTGTGGTATGTGGTGCTGGGGATAAAACCCTGGTCCCTGCGCTTCCCTAAGCAGGTGCTTAGTTCACTGAGCAATCTTGCCAGCCCTGATTTCAAGGATTTTTAATGGTGAAAATAGTGGTGTGTCTCCTAGGGTTGATGAGTGCACTACAGAATACTGGATGATTCTGCCAGACAAAAGTGGTGGCAGAGTTTTCTATCAGAGGTAAGGTAATGACTCTAAACCCCATCTAGTATGCATCTGTGTATGTCAGATGTAGAAAAAACAACCCTGTGTTTCTCAGAACTTATTTCACCACACCCTACTCAGTGGGTATCAGCCTGGAACATTCGTGCAGGGGAGAGGGAGGCGGGGAGGGCATCAGCACGCCTGCACGCAGTGGCCTGGGCATTGGTGACAGTTGCATTGACTGGCTATTGCCGGTGGGTTTGAGAGACAGTCCATGTGGCACCCTGTGTACGGGCACCAGCTGGGATGTGGGTGTTGGAGCCAACATCCCTTCTTCTGGCTGCAGACAGTCTCTTGGCAATGAGTTCTAAGGGGACATCACCCCAGGGGCTCCCCTCCTGTAGGCTTTCCTTTTCATAGATCACATTTTCTGTTTAACCTGCTGTAGTAGTTCCGTCTTTACAACTGGGTTTTATCTTTAAGCATTATCTTTCTGTGCTTGATTGTGTTAGGATATTTCTTCCATTTATGTTTCCTAGACTTCAGGTGAGTTCTCAAAAGTGACCATCTTCTTTTTTCATGAGTGTAGGCAGGTGTTTGAGAATCATGCCTTTTAGTTGCCTGAAGTTTTATGCATGAAGGGAACCCTATTTTTCATTAAAGTTGTCTCCTCTCTGACAGTTCTGGTTTCCAGGAGCCCTCATTGATTATTCTATTGTCTTCTGCCCTTTAGACACCTGTTTCCCCTAAAGTGTGACCTGCTGTTATTTTTCTTAGCCTACTCGCTCTCTGCTCTGGCAGGCCTGAAATTTATAAATTTTGTCATCTGGGGAATCCCTGTACTGGCCCTGTCTCCAGGTGTTAACCATGTCTGCTGCGTGCAGCTGCCTCGGGGTTCTGCGGGGCCTGGAAGACTTCACGCCCATCCTGAGACTCCAGCCTTTGAGGAGCCGCTGGCCCGCAGTATTTGCTTTAGCTGGCAAGCTGATCAGACAGACAGACAGACAGACAGGGAGGCAGGCATTTTAAGCTGTTTGACCTGTCTGGTGTTTTCTTCAGAAAAGTTAAGTGGAGATTATCAGAGGTTTATTTTCCTGCCTTTTCCCCAACTACAAACATCTAACACCATGTGTGAGAAATAGCAAAAAACAAGTGAGGTGTCAGGAAGCCTAATTTTGATGAAGGTTCGATTTCCCCTGTGTACACCAGGAAGCTGAGTAATGTTTTATCCTGTGCTTGGGCTCTTAGTTTTATAATTGAGTTTGCCGGAGACTGACAGGGACAAGCTAGAAGTCTTGCACCAGCCTCCTTGGGAAGCATAGGAAGCCACTGAGGAACTTTAATATAATTTGCAGCTACTTCCGCCCTTGACTATAGGTGCCTAAAGTACTGCCTTGTATCTGAGGCTTGTTCTGGTCTATTCCCACCATCCCCAAGCACATTTACTTTTTATTTTATTTATTTTTGAAGAGATCTGTTAGCTGTTGACAGGAAATTCCCACAGAGAAAAACCACTCCATAGAACAATTTTTGAAACATGAGGTAGAGACAATTGGGAGATTTGTAACCATTCAGATATCTCAGCACTGAGATTCTATCTCACACTACAAAGAATGGCTATCATCAAGAAGTCAACCAGCAACAAATGCTGGAGGGATTGTGGGGGAAAATGGGAGTGTACACTCCTGTAGCCCCTATGGAAATCAAAGTGGAGATTCTTTAAAAAACTAGGATTCGAAGTCTCATTCAAATGCAGCTATTCCCCTGTTGGATGTTTTTCCAAATGAATTGAAAATATGCCACAGTGATTTATATGTGCCTATGTTTATAGCAGCACAATTTGTTATAGCTAAATCTTGGCAACAACCCAAATGCCCATCAACTGAGGAATGGATAAAAAGATGTGGTATTTTTACACAATGGAGTATTAATCAGCTATGAAAAAGGATAAACTCAGACTTTTATAGGTAAATGGATGCAACTAGAAACCATACTGGGAACTGAAATAAATCAGACCCACATGTGCAAACATCATATTATCTCACTAGTGTAAGAACCTGATGACAGGAAAACAAAAAATTATCAACTGAAGGAGTACATAAAATCTGAAAAGTAATAGATAACTGTGAAAGGGAAAAAAGTTGTTTAATGGGAAGGAAAAACTGGAATGAGGAAAAAAGACAAAAGAAGAGAAAAGATATATTTATATATACAGGAGGCTTGGATAACTGTACTTCTGATTTCTGCTGGGCTATTGAAAGCATGTTTTTGCATCTTTATATCTGGTAATCTATACAACTAATCTGAAGATAACCTTATGCAGTAACAACAACCATTATCAAATTCCTATTATTTTGTTTGGTGAAATTCTGTATTTCTATTTTTTTTTCTTTTTTACCATTTTATATTCTCTTTCAAAAATATGAATTAAAAAAAATAGATCTCAGCACCAACCAAGGAGTTGGGGTGCCTCTGTAGCACGCTTCTGATTCCCCTGCTGCTGCTCCTTCCTGATTCGTCTGAATAATGGAACCCCAGAGTCTGTTAGCTGGGTGGGTGCAGCCCTGCCGAGTTATTATCCCACTGGCGGCCATGGGAGCCTAAGGCTAATTTTGTCGTCAAGGTGCATAAACGGGGGTCTTGCAGAATATTTCTAACAATGAATTATTGATTTTGATTTTATGAGTTTTATTATATTAAACAGTGAGTACTTAACAGGAAAAAAAACCCCACAATAATAAAGTATTGAGCTCTTAGTATTTATTGAGTTGATAAAGCATCAAAGTTTTCAGCATTGACTCATTTTTGGCATACAAAGTCTAAAAAACTTCCCATATGAACTGCAACGAAAATATCAGTAGCACTGTATGAAAAATAATCCTTGCTTCACACCTAAGGCAATCTGCACACATGACAGCAGCAGGCTCCATGCACATGTATTGCTTACACTGACAAAACATGTCTTTTGCTTTCTTGGCCTTAACGTCCCAGAGGTCTTGCTGTTTTATCAGGAGATTCTTATAATATTGTATAGTGTGTAGTTAACAGGAACATGAAATATCAGTAAAATAATTATTACATTGTTAATATGTATTGTGTATTTAGAATAGGCATCAACATTTTCACATCAGCTATGGACTTACTTCCAAAAGCTAAATGATAACATCAAAAATAAAACCTATGTGAACTACAGTGTAAACACAAAAATCTACCACAGAAGTTAGCTTTGCTTCAGTTGTCTCACCCAAGGCAGTCTTCACACATGACAACTGCATGCTTATATACAAATATTGCCTACACTGATGGTGCGTATGTTTTGTTTTCTTGTAGGGGACAGTTGATACTTCTTTATTTTCCTGTCGTCATAGTAGGTCTTTCTGATATTGCACCTGCCTGTTCACCTGCAGCTCACCAGCGTGCTACCAATTTTTTTTTTTTTTTTTTTTTTTTTTTTTTTTTTTTTTTTTTTTTTTTTTTTTTTTTTTTTTTTTTTTTTTATTTTGATTTTGTATTTATGCCTTTGGTTTTTCCTGTGAAGCACTTATTCCACTGATCCATCTCCACAGCCCCTTGACCAATTTTTTTTTTTTTTTTGGTGAGGTTTCCCTAGCAGAAACATTTTGTTTTTTCTCTGCTATAAATGATCTCTTACGACCACCTGTCCCAATCTGTAAGAAAATTTCTCCATAATATTTATCACGTTTTATTTTCTTTGTAAACTATCAAAGTATGTGCCACACACATCTAGGGTCAAGTAAAACACAAACACTGGCCAATGCTCTGTATTTCAAGTGGTGTGATAGCTGCATAACTCACCAACAACATAGATTCCATGTTTAGTTTTGTTGTTGAAAGTGTCCATCTTGCTGAGGTTTCCCTATCACTATTTCCATTGTAGTAAAATGTTGACATCAAATAGCAACAGTATTTTTCTTTGCCATAGATAAGGCCAACGTTGTATCTTTCTGAAATTCAAAGATTGGACTATGCAACTCTGTTTTGAAATGGTGGCAGTTCATTTGGAATTCCTGCATGTGGTTCCTTTGCTTGTTAACTTGTGCTTCGTTAGCAAATGTGACATCACTTGGAAATTCGTAAACCACTTTGGGAGATGGGAGCAACACGTCTGTTTAAAACATCATTCAGTTTATGACTAATGAATATAGACCTCGCTGATGGCTGAGTTCCAAGATAAAAGTCTAGCTTGAAAGACTGAGTTTTTGCATCTACGAGGGCATGTACTGTTATGCCATATTTTGACCCATTGCTTCTCTGTAAGTCTTACATTTTTGAAATCACCATGAGAGATCTGTGCTAAGTACAGCAGACCTATGAATGCTTTCAGTTCAGCTAGCGAAATGTCGTAACAAATATATATTTGAATATGGTTATTGGTGCATACAGAGCATTCTACTTGCATTACAGCCTTTGCGTATTCCACAGTGTGCTGTAGCATTTTGTCTGTTACAGTTTCCAACTCAGAAAGGCAATGCTGACATTCTGTCCAGTATGTTTTACATCTGCCAAGACTCTCACAGTATTTTTGGTCCTAGTTCTGACATTAGATCAGTCCATTTGGTTGTGTGGCCATTTTGCAACATTTCACCTCGTCGACTATGTATTCACACTGCTGTTTTCTTTATCATCAGAATCAAGGAGGTCTTCTGTCCCTGTGTCTGCATCAGTCGATCCTTGCTCCATCTCAGTGTTGTGAGAACTGTGTCTCGCGGAGTCAGTGTCAGTCATTATCATCACCCCCACACCACTCTCTGTTATGAAAGCATGTATTTTAGTATAATGGATCATCTTCGTCATCCATGTATGAGTAATCTGATGGTTGACTTTTGACCTCCTTTTGTAAATGTGGTCTCTCAAGTGCCATTGTACTGAATCGGGCTATTTCTATGAGAAAAACCAAAAGAAAACTTAAAAAAATTCCTGGAATAGTGTGAGTTTATTGGACCCTCTGTGACACTTGGGTAAAGCAGTTAGAAGGAGCATAAAGGTGAGTCCAAATCCCATTCTGCTACTTTTGCACACACACACACACACACACACACACACACACACTCCTTGCTATTTTTCATACTAAGTGGGTAAACAGATACACTGATTCCTGTATCCCTCAGGGAAAGGTCCTGAGATGCATAGCCAGCTACTATAATGCTAAAGTATAAATTTACAGTAAAAAAGTAAGGGGAGGGCTCACTGGACCAAGGCTTATGCCTTAATTATGGCTGAGCACTGTAATAGTTCTGGCATCTGATTTAAATGCAAGTCATGTTTGCAACCTCTTGTCCTACACTTTTTCTTTAAAGAGTTGCTCAACCTCACTTTCTCCTTCCTCTTTGCACTGTGATAGAGAAGCAGAAGGTGGGAGAGGAAGACAACTTCAGGAGGGGGCAGAGCATGGTAGGGGCAGCCTGCCCCTCCTGTGGTCTGGTACAACAGAAATGTCTCCTTGCCTCAGAGAATCAGCCTTAGAAAGTCAGCAAATATTCTTCTAAGTAGTAATTATTTCAGTCTCTTGAGGTCACATGCTGCTTTAAAAAAAAGAAAACAAACAAATATACAGGTATATAAAAAATGATTCCTTACCTTGAGGATGATATGAAAACAGGCTAGGCCCAAAGCTATAATTTTGAAGCTTCATCTCTGGATTGTGGGCAAGAAAGAGCCATTAACTTCAAGTATCTTCTATGTAGCAGTTCAGTGTGGCAAACATCCATGTAATTAATGATGTAAAAGAAAATTCTAGATAATATTTTGTGTGGAAAAGCTATGGATGCAAACAACATACATAGGGTTATGCCCTCCAGGTTGAGCTCACTGCACCACCTGGCGAGACGCTACTTACTGTTAGACATTGTGCAGTAATTGCTATGCCTGTAGGGCAGGTAGCAGCAAAGCATCTTGTCCTAGAAATCCTAAAGATATGATGCGTTTGCAGCATAAGGAAGCAAATACATTCGGGGGCAAGCTAGTTCTAGGTTGAGCAATGGCACCTGTGGTAGGAAAAGCCACTCTGGTTGTTACCCTTGAGTTTCCATTGCCTCGGTTAAATTAGTCCCAACTGTATGAAGTCAGCTCAAAAATAACATCTCTCTTCCTTTCAATATGTTGTGTATGTTGTGTGAATGCAGGAAACTCTAGCTTCTTATAGTTTTTGCTTTAATTTTTTACAATTAATTTTATTGAGAAAGAAATAAGACAGTTTCAAAGCAGGTCAGTAGAACAGTTACAATAATTAACGCATTGCATATTATTGCCTTCATAGTAGTTATTCATAGTACAACATGCAGACATGATATCTTGTCTAAACACTATTAGTACAAAACTTTCTTCTCATTGATCTAAGAGCAAGTAACTGTATATCCTATTTTGTATATACAGATAAATATATATATATATATATATATATATATATATATATATTTCACTACAAAATGATCCTTTATTTATATCCCCCTTTGTTGTTTAGTTTTGTCAGAGATGGGTATTCCATTGCCATTCAAATATTGTAGGTGTGTGAATTTGTCAAGTAAACCAGATCCACACGTATAAATATTGTATAGTCTCCCTAGCATAAGAACTCAAAAGAAGAAATAAAAATCGAAAGGTATAACTCTGCTAAATGGCAAGCAAAAACTTAAGGATTAAACAATAAAGAGAGGGCAAGGAGAAAAGCTAGGAAACATGACAGGGGCGAAAACATACATTTATATACACAAGAAGGTTAAGGCAATGGTCCTGAGAATCTCCATCAGGTTTTAGAAACTCGCAGTCAATTGGTAGGATTCTCACCGTGACTAACTATATATGTTGATACCTGTGAACTAAGCAACTGCACTGAGGATAGCAATGTGTAATACTAGGGCTGTGCTCAGAATGCCTGTCATTCTGGTCTTCTAAATGCATACTGCTTCTAATGTGTCAATTACTGCTATTCTGTCTCTCACTCATAAATGTTTGTTTTTTTAAAAAAAGTTTTTGCCTTAAAATTCCAAATTTTAAGCACCATGTTTTCTGGCACAAGTGCTTCTTAAAAAATTAATATGAATCCAGTTACCTAAATGGAAACATTTGGGCAAGATGGTATATTGAGAATTTCTCCAGGACTAGTAACCCATTATTCTATGAAAAATGGAAATTTCTCACCAGAAATCTGCCTGAGATTTTTCTTGCCTGGTCTCTGGGATCCAAGTGGTGGCAGTGGCAATCAGGGCAGGGCATTGCTGGCACTGGCTGTTGTCATTGGCAACAAGAGGGCAGGAGGCCACAGTGCCCTGTGCTTGCTTGACTCCATCCCTCCACCCAATGGCCATAAATAACATTCAAGCTGAGCAGAAATGCATGAGCACTACCAGGTCCAGATCTGCTAGCTATCAGCCATCCCGTTGGACATTTTGGTGTCTGTGACCAGCTTTCTCTTTGGGGAATATTTTCAGTCCGGTGAATTGCAGGGCTAACTCAGTGCCAGGTATGCATTCTCTATCTGCTTTCTCAGCTAATGTGAAGGTGACTCAGACTTGGCCCCCTAAAGCTATGGGCCACAAACTAAAAGGGGAGTTCAGATAAAACTGCCAGGGCCTCTCTAAATCCCTTTGATGCCACTGAGAGGAAATTTCCTTCCCTTTCCTTAGAGATAGTGGGAAAAGTTTGGGGCTCAGACTCTGGATGCAAGCTGCAGGTTCTGACCTCATGAAGAAAGAAATAGCACAATGTGAGCTATGAATTTTGGGCATTGTTTAGGCTGTGTTGTGTGCAGGTGAGGCGAATAATGGAGACCTGCTGCGAGCTGAACCTCCTTTTCCTTGGCATGATGCAAATGTTAGCAATAGAAGACAGTTATAGATATGGTCATTTCCTATTATGGACATATTTATTTTAAACATTTCATTGATTTAAAGTAGACAAATCCATTTCATATTTCTATGGGGGGGGCATAGAAAAATCTCCAGAAGGGGCCTAAGATTCTAGGTCTTTGCATAACAAAGATTTTTCCCTAAACCAGAAGCGGTGGAACAGACTATAATCCTAGCATTCTGGGAGGCTGAGGCAGGCGGAGGTTGAGCTCATGTCTACCCTGAGAAACTTAGAAACTTGGCGAGACCATGCCTCAAAATTAAACATAAAAATGAGTGTTAGTATAGCTCAGTACAAAACCTTAGGTTCAATCCCTCATACCTCCCAGCCCTCCAAAAAAGATTTTTCCTTTTTTCAAGTCAAGTTTCCAGCTTCTTGAGATAAAAGACTGATTGTGTTCACTCTATAGCAGTGAAGGCAAACCTTCTAGAGCTTTCAGTAACAGCTCTCTGGGGCACCACAGGTTCATCACTGCTGCCCTAGTCTTCCAAGAAGTTGGAAGTGCGTTATAGGCAGTCAGACAGGGCTAGGTCCTAAAGGAGACAATATGGAAGACAAGATGGCTTTGCAACTTTGGGAGACATATGGGACTTCCATATGGACTCGATGAAGTGAAGAACAAATTTATTTCAACAGCAAGCTCATGAGTTTTGTCTTGGACGTTGAGGGTATTAGGTGTTTTCAGAGAGCCAACTAATCAGTTTGTATGATGACAGATTCAGAATGTCAAAAATGAGTAAGAAAGGTGACCTAACCCCTTTGAAGGTTTAAAATTGAACTTCATACATTTGCTCAGAAAACGGTAGTCATCAGTGTTATCTTGCTAGTAAAATATTTTTTAATCAAAGGGTTGGGAATATCAAGATTAAGTGAATATTTTGCAAAGAAAGAAGCTTATAAATTGGCAGGATTTCACATGTTTGAAATTTAAAGGAAAAGTTCAATTTTGCCACTGAAATGATTCAAATATCAGAAGGGAAAAAAGAATTGTACAAATGATTGCAAAGTGTGATTACCAAAACCACAAGATAAAAGAATCAGCATTCTTCTGATTAGAAGTTGCTAGTGAGTTAAGGGAAAGACATCAAATGAATTAATTTATTCTATTTACTTATTATTATTTCTTATGTATTTAGTACAGGGTCTACAGGGTCTTACTGTGTAGATTGGACTCGTAGTGACCCTCCTGTTTTCAGCCTTGCAAGTGCTGGGATTGCAGGCACACGCTAGGGACAGGCTGGGTATAGAACCCCAGTCCCTGAGTCTGCCTAAGCAGGTGCTTCAATCTGCTGAGCTGTCTGGCAGGCATTTATTTCCTTAAGTTATGACAGAGTTTTGAAAAGAGCCAATGAGGTGCCAGGGTGACAAAAATCCCATCATGTAATCGCAAGATAGATGCATTTTGAGAGGGTTACCTCATGCTCTGTTAGGTAAAATGCATGTAAAAACAAACAAACAAACAGAAAACCCAAACAAATGAGGGGAATAATGACAACATAAGAAGGAAGAATATTGGTTCACTCTTCTATTTTACAATTAATTTTCCACACATAAAGAAAAACATTAACAATGTACGAAGATGTACAAAAAAACCTATAAACCTCACACTAATCCTGGTTTTAGGTCTCCCTTAATTGTTTGGTAGAACTCACCGGTGAACCTATTTGAGCAGTATCTTTTGCACCAAATTTTAGTTAAGTAATGACTCGACTTCTTTAGAACACATATCTATCCAGCTTGTGTTTTTGACTCAGACTTGGCCGATTGCGTCTTTCAGGAAGTTTGTGGGCTCCTGTACCTGCAGCTCCGCCTAGGAGTGGTGGTCTTTCATGATGGCCTCCAGGGGATGATTCCTTGGTTAGGGTCTCAGAGTGGGGGAGGTTTTCCTGGAATATTTGCTCAGAAATTAAGCTAAAAATGTGGAAGATGAAACTTCCTGGTTCTTGAAATGAGGAAAATGACAGGATTGGAAGGAATGAGCTCTGACTTGGACCATTAAGGCAATTAGATTATGGACCTATGGATGCCTGGTGACAGGCCCTCAACTATAAAATGTCCCCTTTCCTGTTACTATGTACACTGATGAGGACACATTCAATGTGGAGTAGCTTTTCCTTTTTCTTTTTAATTGAAGTAGTAAGTTTGTAATACAAAGTCAAGTACTCAACTAATTTTCTTTTTGCCTATTTCCACTTTTTCTCCTTTTGGGCTAAAAGTTAGATGTGATTTTACTGTTGGGGGAGGAAATTAATTTATTTATTGCAGTAATTATCTTAGGACTAAAGATACCAAAAAACTATTTCAGATGTGCATGTAGGACAGTGTCTGCACTATTTTCCTGCTAGTTCATTTAGTTTTTCATTTTTTCTCTTCTGTTTTTCTTTTACACAGAGAGAAAGGGCCCAGGAACCTTCTTGGTCCATTGCTAAGTTATTGAAATATACTAAGCTGCTGAGCTCCGATTATCTAAGGGATCTAAAGCTGGAGGGTTTACATGTGTGTGGTACTGAATGTCGGTCTAGGTGTGTTGTCTTCCCAGGTATTTGGGGACCTGGGAGGAGAAAGCTTTGTTATTATTTGATGTTACATGGAAGATTCAAGAACATCTTATCTTGATCCTTAAGCCAGGTGTTTGGCACATGCCTGTAATCACAGCACTCAGGGAGGCTGAGGCAGGATGATTACATGTTGGAGCCCAGCCTGGGCATGATTGCTGGGATGAGAGGCATGTACTGCCTTAACTTGGGTTAAGAAGTTATTCAAATTAAATATTCCTGAGTATTCTGCTGAACAGCAAATGGTAATAAATCATTCCCTTCTCAGGGTCCTGAGCTGTCATGCACTACAGGGATATAGGTTTATATATCAAGTGGGTTTACATCAAAGGGCTATATGATAGTTATAATTAAGGCAAGAAAACTATTAGTATAATTATAATACAAAAATGATATGATTTATTAATTAGAGTGTTTAAACAATATGAGATGTGTTTTCGCCTTTCCCCTTTCAGTGGAGGAAGGCCTCTCTAGTACTAATTGTTAAATCAGGTCCATTCAATTATATTACTTTACACAATGCTTTTTGAAAAATTGGTTTGACAGTGAAGAACTGATAAGCCGAGTCAAAGCTGAAATCATGCATAAATTAGACCTTCCTGCAACAGTGGTTTGTGCTAGATACAAAAATGACTCAGACCTAGGCCTGCCTCCCTCTGGACACTCACAGGGCATCAGAGGCAAGGCACAAGTGCAGACTGACCCCTTTGTGTCAGAGGTACTGTGGTCATCTTCACCTGAGGAGAGGACGAGGGCAGGAGAGATGCTTCAGAAAAAGCCAACCTTGGGAGACTTGAGATAGAAGTGTACGTCCTGTAGACATGGTGGAGAGGAGCAGGCTGAGCAGTGCTGCGAGCACAGGTCTACAGTGTGCGTGTGCGGGTATCCAGGGCAAGGTAAGCAGTCGGCTGAGGCTCAAGCATGGCTTGCGTGTGTCCTGCTAGGGAACAGGAAGTTTTATCATACGCCTATGGGAAGTCCTCAAAGGAGTCTATTTAGGGGAAGAAAGGATACATTTGGTATCTGAGGACAGTAGCATCCAGGACAGTTGGGAAGGTCCTCATTCTGTTCCTAGGACACAGCTGTCCCTCAGGATCCCAGGAGATTGATTTCAACAACTCTCCTTTGCAAATGCCCAAATCGGAGGATACTCAGATCCCCATATAAAATGAAATAATATGATCAGGTAGTGTACATACATCTCCCGATGTACTTCAAATACATTATCTCTGGATGCTGAGGGACACTCAAGACAATGTAAATGATGCTGACACAGTTGTTCATTATGTGGGTGAGGGAATACTGATGAAGAGAAACCGTTTGTTCTTGTGCAGTACAGGCACTATTTTTTTTCTGAATGCTTGCTGCCCATATTTGTTTAAATTCATGCATGCAGGGTCTGTAGATATGGAAGAGAGCTCTCTAGGCTGTGGCCATGACCACCGTTCACGGACAACGATGTGTGACTAAAGTAGTGGTCACTGCGAGAAATGATTGTCATGAAATCAGTTATATAAGAAATCCTAAAGAAAAAGTGTTTTGAGAAAGCTAAAGTTTACCAAATCTTTACTCACAGAAATAAATTGAATCCCCCTATTCTCTAAAATCATGATCAGGTAAAGAATCTAGACTCTGAAGTAAGCACATTAAAAATAGAAAACAGGGATAGCTCAGTGGACTAAGCGCCTGCTTTGGCAAGTGCAGGGCCCAGAGTTTGATTCCCGGTCCTGCATGCTTGGCCGACCCCACCCCCAGGGCTCGCTGAGCAGGCAACCAAGTCCAGGTGTGGTGCACCTGTCTGTGATCCTAGCACTGGGGAGGGTGAAAGCAGGAGGATCACCACGAATCCGAGCTGCATAGTGAGACCCTAAACCAAATACATATGTAAAAAAAAGGAAAGAAAGAAAAAGAAAACAATAACAGTGACATCACAATTTTGCAGCCAATTCTGATGAGGATTCAGGATTGACATTTATAGATTTAGGAAATTTATGTTCTTGGAGTTCAAATGAATAAAGTTAGTCTTTGGTGATGGATTGCTTTGGGACCGCTGCTCTTGCACTGTTCGCCTACATCTCATGCTCCTGGGGGAAAGAGAAGCCCAAGGCTCAGTTACTCCATTCAGGCCGCCTTTCAACAGAAATGATGCCTGGGTGGTTACCAAACCTGGAGAGAGAGCAGGAGGTGGTTTGCAAACTTACCAAGTTTGCCTACCAGCGAGGTTTTCAGCAGGTGCAGGAGTTGGAGCTGTCTATAAACTCCACCAGTGTAACAGCTTTAGATTATAATAGGAACATTACCTTCTTTGAACAGCATCAAAGTGTTTGGTCTGTATGATTCACTGAGGGCATTTCAGTATTGTAGTGCCACCGTCCTGGAGACCAGAAGGTCATCAGTGGGCTGTGGTTTAAGCAATTCGATGTATAGGCTAAGAGTTAGGGAACGGAAAAGGAAGTGGGATAATCGCATCTTCACTGGGATCCCGTGAGTGACTTTTTAAGCTGTGCGTTACTAGCAAGTTAATGTTGTCTGGGTCAGTCGCAGAATGTCCCTACCTGTGAAAGGTTTGATTTGGTGTGTGTGTGCGAGGGGAGCTGCCTCCGGGACCATTTTCAGTACTTCCACCAGGGGGCAGTAGTGCTCTCCACTACAATGGTGACTCCCTAGGAAAGTTTACCCTTCTTTTTTAGATTAGAAGTGGGTGTGAGTGAGAAGCCCTGATTAGTTCTGACTGTCCCTGGAGTTGAGAGTGAATTTAGAGCTGAGTTCCAGCAAAAATAGGATGGCTAAATAGTATCTATAGAAGGAACGTATCTTCTAACCAAGAGTGGTGCTCAAACCAGTCGCTACAGTGGGTTACACTGAGATGGCCACATTAATTCTGAACATTCATAATTTTTTTTTTTTTAAATTTATATTATGAAAAAAGAAACAAAGTTTCATATTAAAATAATGAAAGATTAACAATAGTTAATATACAGTTAATATTATTTCTGCCCTACGCTAGTTCAAACCCTTCAAAGTTGTTACTCAGAGTGAGTAGAAGATGTAATTCTTAAAGCTTCTGTCCAATGGCCTTACAGGTTCAAAACTTCGAATTGGTAAGAATGGCACATCTCCAGAAAGACCAGGGGCAAGTTCTGCAGAGCAGAGAGCAAGGCATGAAAGTTACTTCTGAAGATCTCAGACTGTTAACGAGTTTGCACTCTGCATTTATCATTGGTTCACCTTGGCTTACCAGGGGACACTTGGATCCCGGAAGAAAGCTCTCTCTTCTGAGTAAGGTTAATGGGCACAGCACTCAGAAGACCCAAGGAACCATCAAGATATCACTGTGGAAGAGGAATGCACACAGAGTCTGGGGAAAGATGTTTAATCGTCCTATTCAAGTCTGGGATTTTCACCTGACCCTGCCACTAAAGCTGTGTGGCCCTAAGTCAAGTGATCCTGTTTGTCTTCATATCTCACAACTAAAAAAAAAAATCAGTGGAATGGCTCAGGTGAATTTTCACAGTCATTGCAACTGCAAAATTCTAAGAGTTGTGAAAACACAAATCCATTACCATTTCATTGACATCCACACAGCTTAACGTAGTCCGTGGAAGAAAGATTTTCAGCTTGACCCACTTTACCAACTTCATCTGGTAGCAAAGAATCTGAACTTAGTTAAGAAAGGAGTTTTTTTTTTTCCTGTATTCAATAGGCAAAGAGCTGGGAGAAAGACATCCTGTAAAGTTTCATAATTTCTACCCTATCCTAATCCCAAAGAAGAAGAAAGGCATCAAGATTCATTCTTCTGGGCAGAGTTCTGCTAAAGCAGACAGAGCAGGCAAAGTCCCTACTCAGCTGCACTGATTTTTAAGCTAGAGGAAAACTAACAGCATAGATTGTAGAGGTTATTAAAGTGAAAAGTAGAGCAAGGGGAAAAGGGATTGCCAGGGTGTAATTTAACTTGGGGGAAAACTCAAAACGAACTGTAAAAGAATTAATGGGGGCTGCTGGGATCCAGGTAAACAACATCTCTAGAGGGCCCGGAGACAGAGCAGTGGGAAGATCAACCAGGGAGGGCCCCAGCCAGGGAGCACAGGGTGGACAGATGGGACTGGCGGAGTGAAATTGCCAGAAGCAGCAGGAACAAGAGGAGCCAAGAGGTGGTGAGTTGGGTGAGCCAGCGTGGTGCTTGGAGCAAAGACACAGGGAATGGAAGCATGCAGGTAGCGCTTCCCATTTTTGCTTTCTTTTCTCTACATCCTGAGGAGAATTTCAGCCACAAGAAACTAATTCCATTCCCCAAAGCAGAGATTACATTCAGATAATCCCTTGCTTACTCTTCTGCCCTCTTTTCTAGTTTTCCAAAGCTTCTGTGATCACGCATTGTGCTTCAGCCTGGCTTCTACTTTCTTTTCAGTTATCTTTGTTTTATCTACTTTCTTAACTTTCTCCACCACAGGGTAAAACACTTTGCATTCAAGTTCCCAATTTATGGCTAGTTTTATAATGTAATTGTAGATTTTGTTCCTGTGTCTTAAGACTCCAAACTACTAGTTGCCATAGTTTGTCAGTTTCTAAACTGTGGTTGATGCTATGCTACTGACATCCTACTGTAGGAATGTCAGGTCTGTTGTAATCAGTTGTCCTCCCTTCTGCATGAAATACTTGGAAGCTCGGGGTAATGACTTGCCAAAGCCCAGCACCAAAGGACCAGAGACTGAGCCAAACAAATACCAACACCGGGAAGGTAGGATCTTGGGACAGATACAAACCAAGAACCTCCTACATGCAGAAGACATCCCTGAATAACAGACTTTTCATAGAGAGGACTTGATAAATACCTCAAAAACTTACAAGGGTCAACACAGAAAACAAAATAAAAATTTTGAAATAGAACAATGTAAGATACAAAAGCAAAATGCAATCTCACACCTCCAGCCCACCCAGAGCAATTCCAGGAGACAATGAGTTAGATGAAAATATAAGACACACACTTGATATTTCTGAAATGATAGCAACCAAAGTAAAGGAACACATGCCAGGGAGAGAATCAAATCAGAAATTATATTTCAGTTAAAAAAGACTAACTATGGTAACAATCATAAAGGAAGTGTTCAGAAAATCTAGACTAGAGATTGATTAAAAAATAGCAACTGTAAATAGCATGTATAGAAAGAAATAGATTGAATGAAACAGATTCATGCAGATATCTAAGAAGTTAAATATTTTATTGGAAGTTGTAAAAGTGGGCCAGGGGTATAGCTTAGCAGCATAAGCACCTGCCTGGAAAGTGCAAAGTTCAATCCTCAGTACTGGAAAATAATTAAATAAATAAGCTGGCAAAAATACTTGAATGAAGCTGAAGATGAACTTTCAGACTTTGAAGAGACTGTGGCTAGTTTAAGAAACATCTCTTAAAAATAACAAGGCCTCAGAAAATATCAGTTCAACAGCTGCAAGATGATGCAAAATAAAGCAATACAGAACTCCTAGGTATCAATGAAAACGGAGTCAAAATGTAAGACATAAAATGAGTATCTGCAAAAGCAATAGCAGAAAATTTCCTAAGCATGGGAAAAGAATCTGACATACAAAAAGTGAGGCATGTAGAACTCCAGATAACCATAACCTAGATAAATCTACAGAAGGTCATATAATAATCAGGATCTCAGAAATTCAGCACAAGAACTGTGTCTCAGTTACTCTTCCTCTTGTGGCTGGGATAAATGCCTGACATACAAAATGAAGGAAGAAAAAGATTATTATTTAGTTTGCAGTTTATGGAAGTTTCAGTCCATACTCAGCTGGTTTCAAGGCGGAGTGGCATGTGGCAGAGAGTAACCTTTCATGGTTGTAGCAAAGAGCAGAAAGTAAGAGTAAATTGGAGTAGAAGCAACAATAGCAACAGAGAGCAAGTCTGTCTCCCTTGTGTTGCATTCAAGCTATCCTCCCCAGGCTGAGGGTAGTACTCGTACCCATAATCCAGCAGCACTCACACCCACAATCCTAGTGGACCATGAACTAATCACAAAGTCTAGAAGTCTGCCCTACTGCACAAGGCTTTGGGGGGACAACTAGATTAAAAACCATAACAAACGTACTATTAAAAATAGTTATAGAAAAGAAGCCTATAAAGAAAAGCCTGTCAGAATCCTGGCGGACTTCTCAACACAAGTCAAGAAGAGCTCGGAGTGAAGTATTTCAAGTCTGGCAAGAAAACAACTTTCAGCTGAGACTGATGCACCCTGAAAAGTTGTATTTCAAAATTAATGAAGAAATAAAATACTTTCATGACAAAGAACAAATCAACAGATTCATGGCCAACAAAGTAACACTACATCAAGTACTAAATGATATTCTAGAGAGATATAAAAGTGAACACAATTCCAAGAACAACAAAAGAAACTACCAGTCAGGGTAATCAATTAATATGCCTCAATTCACCAATCAAAAGAAATAGACTGATACAGTGAATCAAGAAACAAAATCCAGTAATATCCAAACACGTTTAACTCAAAAGAAAAGTCATAGATTGAAAGTCAAAGATTGGAAAACAATACTCCATGTGACAGGAATCCAGAAAAAAAAAATAGTGTTTCTCTTTGCAGATAATGTGAACTTCAAGATAAGAATGATGAAAAGAGATAAATAAGGTCAGTACATAGGTGAGGGGAAACACTTGAAGAGGAAGATATAACAACCATAAATAGATATCACTCAGTTGTATAAGACATTAATAGAAATAAAATATCAAGGAAAAAATCAAGCAATAATGTAATTGTAATGCGGGAGCTCAAAGAATCATTGTCACCAAGAGATAGATCAACAGAAAAATAAATAAATAAATAAACTGAATCGAACCTGTGAAGTAATGGACTTAATAGATGTTTAAAGAGTGTTTTACCCAACAGCATCAGAATAAATGTTCTTCTCAGCTGCACATGGGACATTCTTCAAAATAGATTCTATACTAGCACCCAGAACGTGTTTAAGTAAATGTGAATTAATTGAATTACCCTATACATATCATCTTACCATAGTGTAATGAAATTGGAAATTAATGGCAAAAGAAACTGCAAAATCTCCATAAACACATGGAAATTAAATAACAGCCTCCTGAACAACCAATGGGTCCCTGATGAAATTAAAGAAGAAACAAAATAATATATATGTCTAAAAAAAATTGCAGATACAACATACTGGAACTTGTGGGATGAAATGAAAGGAGTCTTAGGAGGGAAATTTATAGTGGTGAGTTCTCACATCAGGAAAACAGTCTGAGCACAAATAGACAACCTAATGCTGTTCCTCAAGCATCTAGCAAAAGAGCAAGTCAAGCCCAAAGTTCATACAAGGGAGGAAATTGTAAAGGTCAGAGGATAAATTAGTACAATGAGATAAAAAAGGCAATACAAAGAGTTGATGATTCAAAGAGTTAATTCTTTGACAGAATAAATAAAATTGACAAACCCTTACTCAACCTTATCACAAAAGGAAAAAAAAAGACTCAAATTCATGCACTGAAGAATGAAACAGGCGAAATAACTACAGATACTGTGGGAATCCAGAAGACCACCAATATCTACTGTGAAAAACTTTACTCTTGAAACTTTGGTCTTTCACTCATTCTTGGAAGGAAGTATTACCCTGAGTTACTCTGATACTCAAATCAGAGAAGGCCCCGACCAAAAGAAAACTTCAGACCAATTTCCCTAATGAACATAGAAGCAAAAATCCTTAATAGGACACTAGGCAACAGAATGAATCCAATTAGCAAGATTATATACCATGAGCAAGTGGGATTCATCCAAGAATCCAGGGATGGTTAAATATACCCAAATCAATAAATATGAAACACCATATCAATAAAGTCAAAGCCAAAAACACATAGATGCAGAAAAAGCTTCTGATAAATTCCAACAGTCATTTATGATAAAAACCACACAGAAAATTGGAATAGATGGTCTTTACCTTAATCTCATAAAAGCCATCTCTGACAAACTAATAACCAATGTCATACTACATGGACACAAACTGCAAGTTTGTTCTCTAACATCAGAAATAAGAGAAATATTTCCACTATCACCACTCCTGTTCAGCATGGTTCTGGAAACATTAGCCAGAGCAATTAGACAAGAGAGAGAAATAAAAGAAATAAAGATAGGCAAGGAAACATTGAAATTATCATTATTCACAGATGACACGACATTCTATAGAGAAGACCCACAAACTCCACCAAAAGACTTCTAGATTTAATAACCAAATTCAATAGTGTAGCGGGATACAAAGTCAAGAATCAAAAATCAATAACATTCTTAGAGACAAGCAAGAAACATAGTGACGTAGAAATTAGGGAAGTCATGGCTTCAACAATAACATCCAAAAAAGAAATACTTAGGAATCAATCTAATAAAGGAAATAAAAATCTATACAGTGAAAAGCACAGTACTCTAATAAAAGAGATCATAGAGGATTTCAGAAAATGGAATCTGCCTCATGGATAGGCAGAACAAACATTGTGAAAATGGCCACACTCCAAAAACAGTCATATAGATTCAGTACAATTTCAATTAAAATACCATCATCATACCTCATAGATCTAGAGAAAACATTCCTAAAATTAATGTAGAACAAGGAAAGACCTAGAATAGCAAAGCCATCCTGGGCAACAAAGGTAAGGCAGAAGGCATCACAATCTCTGACTTGAAATTATACTATAAAGCTACTGTGGTAAAATAATCATAGTACTGGCAAAAAAGAAAGAAATAGGTCTGAGGATCAATGGAACAGCTTAGAAGATGCAGACATAACTACAAACACACTCACCCACCTTATCTTTGATAAGGGGGCCAAACATGTTCACTGTAAAAAGAGAACCTCTTTAATAAATGGTACTGGACAAACTGACCTTTCATATGCCAAAGACTACAATTAGACCTATGTCTCTCATCATGCACTAAACTAAAGTCAAAATCAGTCATGAATTTAAATATTAAAACAGAAACACTAGGGCCGGGGAGATGGCTCAATAGAATAAGCACTTCCCTGGCAAGTGCAAGGGCCTGAGTTCAATCCCCGGTTCCGCGAAAAAAAAAAACAAAACCAGAAACACTAAATCTCCATAGGAGAAAGGATGTAGAAAACTTCAAGACATAGCAGTAGGTAGAGAGTACATGAAGGAGAACCAAACTGCATAGGAAATACTTCAAAGATTCAACAAGTAGTATCTTGTGTTACTTTTGCAGATCAAAAGTGTGCACCACCACTTCCTTACAGACATGGCACAGTTGATTATCATCATGGAGCTGAATCTGCCACAACTAGAAATGCCCAAGAACCAGCTGGACCAGGAAGTGGAGCTCTCATCCACGTCTATTGCCCAGACCAAGTATGTGGAAGCCAAGGACTGTCTGAATGTGCTGAACAAGAGCAATGAAAGCAAAGAATTATTTGTCCTACTGATGAATTCTCTGTATGTCTCTGGGAAGCTCCATCATGTAGAACACATGCTCCTTGATGTGGAATCTGGCTACTCAGTGGAGAAGACAATTGAAGATGCCAAAGATTTCTTTAAGAGGAAGATAGACTTCCTTTCCAAGTAGACAGGGAAACTCCAGCCAGCCCTACAGGAGAAGTATGCCATAAACCAAGCTGTTATGGAAATGATGAGCCAGAATATTCAGCAACTTATAGCCTCAGGGGCAGCTAAGGCCACTGCCAAGGCCTGAGAGTATGTTGTAGAAATGGAGCTGAGGGTGGCACATACCTGTAATCCACAATCCCAGCACTCAGGAGGCTGAGGCAGGAGGATTGCTGTGAGTTCAAGGCCAGCTCGAACTATATAGTAAGACCCTGTCTCCCCTAAAAAGGAAGATGAAATTCGGCAGGAGGACACTGTATTGGCCTGGAACTTTGTGGCCTCCTGCTGTTGTGAAGGGAAGGGTCTTCTGTTTGATGCTAATAAATGTGCTGTTGGGGTGGGGGGAGTAATCACGAACGGGGCAAAAAAGAAAACTCATGAACTGGGAAAATTGTGTCACAGATAAAGAACTTCTGCCAAAGATCCAATCCAAAAATGCACATCTGAGGTTGAATACATAATTTTCAAATGAAGAAATGAAAATGGAAAATAAATATATGAAAAATTATTCCGTGTGGGAACTGGCTACTTTGTGGTGATTCAAGAAATGCAAATTAAAATGACCCTGAGATTCTATATCAATCTAGAAAGAATAGCTATCATTAAGAAGTCAACCAATAACAAATGCTAGAGGAGCTGGCAGGAGAAAAGGAGTCCTTCTCCCCTGGTGGTGGGAGGGCAGACTGGTACAATCTCTATGGAAATTGGTATGAATATTTCTCAAAAAACTGGAAATTAGAATTAGAGGTCCCATTCAATCCAACTATTCTCTTCCTGGGAATTTTTCCAGAAGAACTGAAAACAACATGCCATAATGTTGTATGTGCACCCGTGTTTATAGTAGTGTAATTTATCATAGCTAAATCTTGAAAACAACACTAGTACCCATAAACTGAGAAATGGACAAAAAAGATGTAGCATTTTTATAATGTTAAGTATTACTTAGTATAGGTAAATGGATGAAATTAGAAACCATATTTATAAGTGAGATAAATCAGACCCACATGTCTAAACATTATCTTGTCTCCCTAGTGTATGAACCTGAAAAATTGCATAAAATCTGAAATATACAATAGATACTGTGAAAGGGAAACAAACTGCTCAAAGGGAAGGAACAAGAACAATGAAGGGAAAGAATTCCTTGCCCCATTGACAAATTCTCTGTATGTCTGGGATAAGGGAAAGGAGAAAGGAAAGAAAGAAGGAAGGCGAAAAGAATATATCTATATACACAGGGTAGCTTGGATACTTGTGCTGCTGGTTTCTACATCTCCACTGATAGGAACAGTTGATGTTTAATCTTTTTTCTTCTTTTTAATTTCTTTAGACCAATTTTGCATACTTATAGTTGGTAATCTGAGCAGCTACTTTGAAGACAACGATGTGTAATATAACAACCATTGTTGAATTCTTATCTTGCTTAGTGAAATTCTGAATCATTTCTAATTTTTTGGGGGGGATTTTTAGAGGAGGGTCTATAGGGTGTTCAGGGATCTGACTACTAGATTGTATATGTAGTGATCTGCCTGTTTATAGCCTTCCAAGAGCTGGGATTACAGGCACGCACCACCATGCCCAGTCTCAATTGCCATCTTGTCTGCTCTTGGGGTGGAGCCAGTTCGGCAGGCCTGGGGATCGAACCTCCAGCCCCTGCACCTGCTTGCAGGCACTTTAATCCGCTGAGCTATTTGGCCGGCCCTCTCTAAATTTTTTAAATTATTTTTTATTCTATTTAAAATAAAAGAAGAAAAAGAAAATCAACCTTCTTTTTGTGGACAGGGGTTAGAACTTGGGATCTTGTGCTTGTGAGGCAGGTGCTTATGCCGCTGAGCTATCTCCTCAGCCCCTAACATTTTTCTTTTAACAAACTTTATTTTTACTTGTTGTATGCATTTTTGGCTGGAATACTTCTTACTCATCACAACATACAGGCAATGTGTGACTGCGAGGGGGAGGGCTACACAGAAGGAAGCAAAGTTCAATTGCTACTCCGCCCCTCTCTGAGCAGAATGATTACCAGCCATTGCAAGTTAAGCAGAAAAGATCAGCTCTCTTTGACCAAGCTGTCATCTCTTCGGAGTCATAGGGTTTGGCAGCCTGCAAGGAAGGGCGGAGAAGCCAGGCTTCGGTGCTCCAGAGCGCTCTCAGCTTCCACCCCTGCCCTTCACACTCACAGACGTTTGTCATTCTGTGGTTGTAGCTGCCATCGCCAGAATGCAAATTTCATGCTTATGGCAAATACAAGCCCTGCTCTCTGGTTCACTGAAAAAAAAAATTAATTAGTTAATTGAAATTTAATGGAAGAAAATACATGAATAATTTGTTTTTGTCTCCACAACTTGTTGCATTAAAGGTGTCAGAGACATCACAGTATGCATACTACATGAAAGCAAATAAGATAACGGGATGTGGAACTAGTACATAATATTTAAGCATAAATAAAAAAATAAAACAAGACTGGAGACTCCTAGATATTCTTATGTTCTTTATGGAGTTCAATTTCTTTTTTTTAATAGAAATTTTTGTTTGGTAAAAATGTAAACGGGATAATTCCAAATTTCAGAAATTAATGTTCAAGATTCATAAGATTAAAAATACAACTGATTAAACAGGGTGTTTTTTAATTACATGATAACACTTGCCTAGGATATATTAAATTCCTTCAAGTAATTTTGCATATATTTTCCAAGTGTTCTTTCATTAGTTTTATGTTTATTAAAAAGAGGATCTCATTAAAAAAGAGTTGATCATGCGATCACTAGTTCAAGGCCGCAGATGTGGCAATCAGTATCCCAGGTGAAGTCCTCTAGCCTGCGTTCCCTGAAGATGGGTAGGGTCAGAGAAACAGAGAACGCGCCTGTGGCTGTACAACGTGGGACAGGAAGATGACGTTGTTGGAAAGGGGGGCATTCTGAGTGCTAGAGGCTGAGACCACACAGCTTTTGTTTAGCAAATGGCCATCTGCTGAGCTGGCTCCCTCCTAGCCTACACGAAAGGGAAGTGACTCTGTAGGCTGAGGAGTAGTGTGTGTAGGGGGTAGGGGGGACAGCTATAGTGAACAATATTAAGAGGAAGATGGGCGTCAGAAAGAGGAGACGGGGAAGGTGAGGACTCCAAAAGCGTTGGCCTCCTGGCAGGAGGGTCTGTTCCGACGCTAAGGTATCTGAAGTTCACGTTGGTGGCCCGAGGCCACTCACGTGGGCTACCTTGGTGGTGTAAGCCAGGTAGTGTGTGAACTGTAGCCCAGGACGTTCCCAGCCTGCAAGAAGCTGCTCCATGGTGTTTCTACGTGGAAATTTGTGTCCACTCTTACCTGACCTTTGAGTTTTTCAAGTGAAGTGAGGGATCTAGCTTGGCAAATAAGCTGTTCTTATTTGAATTCTGGAAACAAATTCAAATTTACTTAGCAAATGTATGGGCTGAACTGTTAAACACAGACTGCTTTGATCTTTAATTTTTTTATCCTATGGGAGGCAAAAGCAACTGTTAAGATCTCGGGGTAGCTGATGGGATCTGTTTTGCTTTGCAGAAGGATCATTTTGGAAACCATGAGAAAAATAGATTGAAGGATTTAGTGTATAGTTGAGAAAGTAGTTAGGAAGCCTTTGAAATGAAAGTCGAGATCGGACTAAAGCATGTGAAGCAGGGACAGCTCAGGGACATTTCGGAGAAGAGGCAGAATGTGGTGACTAACGGGATATGGAGACTGGACAAAGTTAGAATGACTGTTTTATTTATTTATTTATTTATTTATTTATTTATTTATTTATTTATTTGGTGATACCGGGGATTGAACTCAGGCCCTTGAACTTGCCAGGGAAGTGCTCATTCTACTGAGTCATCTCCCTGGCAACTTTTTATTTTTTTTTTTAAAGAGAATAAAAAATAGTAAAGAAAAACTATTAGAAACAATAAGGATATAAGTGTAGAAAATTGGTCAAATAGTTTTAAAAAGAAAATAGAAAAAAAAACACGTTGACTGTGCTTTCAACAGATCGGTAGATATCAGCAGTGCAGTTTTCCAAGCTGTCCTGTATAGCTATGCATTTCCCTTTTCTTTCTTTCTCCTTTTCCTCATCCTGGTTGTTCCTTCTTTTCAAAGAGTTTATTTCATTTCAGAGCATTTATCATGCCTTTTGGGTTTTATTTACTCTTTCAAGTTCTTACGCTAGGGAGACAATACAATGTTCAGATATGCGGGTCTGATTTATTTCACTTAGGAGCGTGGTCTCTAGTTGCATCCATTTTCCTATGAAAGCCTCAAGTTTATCTCTTTTTTATAACTAAGTAATATTTATTTTTTATTGTACTTTATTGAAGAACAAATAGCAGTGAGACAGTTTCAAATCAAATTAGTAGGACAGATTCAATAGTTAATACATTGCACATTTTTGAATTTTTTTGTGTATTGTTTTTGTAGTGTTTTTTTTGTTGTACGAGGTGCATACATGATATTCTGTCTACACACACTATTAGAGCAGATGCCTCTAATCAATGAATTAAGAGAATGTGGCTGTATACCTATCTTTTTTAAAGCTGAATTATAGTACAATTTCAATAATTAATACTTTTTACATTGTTATCTTCCCAGTGGTTATCCCTAGTACAAGAAGCAGACAGGCTATCCTGTCCAAGCACTATTAATGCAAATCTTTCTTCTCATAGAATTACCCAAAAGTACTGCATATTTATCCTAACTGTACTGTTTATACAAATACAGAATGGTTCCTCCTTTGTATCCCTATTTTTTGTTTAGTCCTGTCAGAGATGGGTATTCTATTGTCATTCAATTATTATAGGTGCTTGAATTCAGTGAAACAATCCAACACAGTCCAGCAGCCCACAATAATAGTGGGTTATCCAAAGAAGTTGTTGACTAGAGCCATTTATAGCTCAGCTTATTATTATGGCCTTATTTTATATACCTCATTTTTATACTTTTCTCCTGGATGGTTAAGACCAAGATAAAGCAAGACCTATATAACAAACAATGTAACTTTTGTACCTGATGAGGTCAATCAAGTCCCCTCAGGGTTTATCCTGTAACCCTGGACCTCACTTTGTAGATCCTTTGTCAGGGTCAGCCATGTATAGGTAAGTAATATTTCATTGCATAAAAATACATCTTTGTTAGCCATTCCTCAGTTCGTGGGCCTTTGGGTTATTTCCAAGATTTAGCTAGGATAAAAACTGAAAGCTGTCACTTTAAGATCAGGAGCAGACAAGCATATCCACTGTCACTGCTCTTATTCATTATGGTTCTGGAAACATTAGCCAGACAGGAGAGAGAAATAAAAGGAAGAAAGATTGGAGAGAAACAGTGAAATTATCATTATTTGCAGATGACATGATACTCTACTTGAAGACCCAAGACATTCCACCAAAAGACTTGTAAATTTAATAACCAACTTGAGTAGCATAGCTGCATACAAAGTCAACACTCAAAAATTAATAACATTTCTGTACACAAACAATAAACACATTGAGAGAGAAATTACAGAAACCATATCTTTCACAATAACATCCAAATAAATGAAATATGTAAGACTCAATCTAACAAAGGAAGTAAAAGATCTATACAGTAAAAATTATAGTACTGTGAAAGAAAAAAAGATTGAAGAGATTTTAGAATGACTTTCAGATTTCTGTGTTAAGGGGCTAAGTAAATGATCTTTCAAGCCAAGAACACAGGAAACGAGAAAGTAAAGCTGGTTTACAAACAATATTAGGAGTTCTCTTTGTGTATATATACTGGCCATTCTCACTTTTGAAATCCAAAATCAAAAATATGCCAGCTCACTGCTTATAAAGTTTTTGAATTTTGCAACATCATATATTTTAGGACTAAAGATGGCCAACCTGTGAACTATACACAAATATTCCCACATCTGTAAAACTCCCAAGTCAGAAATACTTTCCTGAAGCAGTTTGGATTGAGGGGCATGCGGGCTGTACTGAGTTTGAGGTACTCTGTCTGTGAGATGTCTAAACGAAAACCTGTATATCAATTTGAAGCTTATGAAGCTCAAGAAGGAAATCAGACTGTGTTATGTACTGGGAAGTCATCGGTTTTATATATATATATATATATTTTTTTTTTTTTTTTTTTTTTTTTTGCGGAACCGGGGATTGAACTCAGGCCCTTTGACAAATCTATTTTCCTTCATTATGCCAGGCATTGAGCTTGATGCTGGGGCTGCAAGTAATAATGACACAGCTGAGCTTGGGAAACTTGATACACAGTGAAGCACTGGATAGTAAACAGGAAGGCATAAACATACAATAACTAAAAATAGTGACAAGCACTGAATAGGAAATACAGCTCATAGGAAGCTAAAAGAGGATATGGAGGGGCCAGCGATACAGCTCAGAGGTATAAACACTTGCCTGAGAAGGACAAAGTCCTGAGTTTGATCCCTGGTACTGAAAAATAAAAGAGCATATGGAAAGAAATAAAAGTCTCATCGATCACCCCAAGCCTCTAAGGGGGTAGAAGATAAAATGAGAGAGAAGGTATATGGTTCCATGTTCAGCAGAGCTGACATGTGGTGACAGATGAGAGGAGTTTAAAGAAAACCCAGAGCTCCCTCCCATGGACCAAAGAAGGTGTGGGGTCGCTTAGAGTTTTGGCCTTTTTGTTCTTCTCCTTTTTATTTGTTATTGTTCACTTTGTGATTATCCAGATCATAGCTTGAAATACCACACATGTTTTATGATTTCCAAAGTTATGTTTCTAGCTCAGACTTCTCCCTTGAATTTAACTGCTTATTCTATCGCTTTTCTCAGATATCTAAGACATCTCTTATGTATCATGTCCAGAAGCAAAGGCTACTAACATTTTGTCATTGTCTTTCTGACTTTGCCTGTTGTGTTTCCCATTTAAGTAATGATAGCTTCATTTTCATAGATTCTTACCCCAGTTCAGCAAAATCTGCCAGCTTGACCTAGAAAACACATGTCAAACCTAACTACTTTTTATTACCTCTGCACTTTCCATCTTCATTAAAGCTCTAACATTTCTCACGTGGGATATTGCCTTGCCTCAAACCATGAACTCCATTTTATCTCCATAATGTAGCAAGAATTATCCTTTGATGAAGATAATTGTTATTATCAATAATTATTATCAATAATAATTATCATTATTATTAAACAATGAGGCAATTCATGTCTTATTGTTTCACTTCCCTGCTGAAATCCACAATAAGTTCTCACTTTAGTTGCAGTGAATGTCAAGCTACTTCTATTGTTCATGAGAAATCCCACAGGATCTGTCCCCAGGGACTTCTCCTGATTCAGCTCCAACCGTCCTCTTCCGTGGTCACATGGCTCCAGCCATGGTGTTCTTCTTGCTGTTCTCATCTTTCCTGCATATGCCTACTTTATGGTCTTTGTATTTTCGGTGCCTGGATTTATCTTCTTGAAAAAATATTTGATCTTTAATCTTTTGCTTTATTGAGGTGCTATCTGATATTGCCTTTTCTAGCTACTTATCTAAAATTATGATGCTAAGCCAGGAGCCAAGAGGACCCCAGAATCACCTGCGCCACCCTGAGGGAATGCTGTCCCTATGACTAGGGTCTCCACAGCATGAAGCAACACAGGAATCCAACACACTGACTTGACTGAAGAAGAGACCAGAGTCTAGGAGGAGTTTTGTTTCAGAACTGGTATTATCCTGTCACAGAGAGGGGGTGAAATATGGCCTTGGGTGATAGGTTCTGAGAGGAGGAAAGTTAAGCATGGGGTGTCCCGGGAGCCCAGGGTTGGACCAGGAAGCTCATGGCCTATACTCTTAGGTGAGGGCCAACTATGGAGGGAAGAATTATAGAGGGAGCAGTGCTGAATAAGGCACTGTTTAGTGGTGTGTTTGATATTGCCCGCGAGATGCCTCAGTGGAATAAGCATTTGCCTGGCAAGCACAAGGGCCTGAGTCCAATCCCCAGTTCTGAAAACAAAAGTAGTGATGTGTTTCCGTGCTAGTTCTGCTGCTTAACTCCAGCAGAAGTTAGTAGTCTGAAGTACTCTATACTAATTATATTCACTAAAATCATAGTCTTCCTTGTTCTGGTTAAGGGTGTCCATGATTGGTCCCTAGGCTTGTCAAGATCCAGCTGATGTTCTAGATTACTGAACTTCCTACTGCAGCCAAGGTTACTAGGTAGTGGCTAACACTTGGGTTTCTTCTATGCCAATATAATTGCCTGGGGGTCATGAACAATAATAAATGGATATACATGCACGCAGGATTATGGGAAAGCAAGGTAACATAAAAGCCCCATGGTCTTCCAGCTCTTCGAAGGCAGACCAGGAAGCACAAAAGGAGAAGAAAACAAATACAAGGTTGTAGAACTCAATGGAAAGATGATACTTGAGGTGAAGAAATTAGGCAAATTCAAGGGAGAAATGAACCAAAAGTTGACAGGATGACCACTGAAAATGCTCAAAGTAGATGTTTGGGGAAAAGCAAAAACTTGGCAGAGCTCACGGAAGTGGTTCACAACATGAATGAAAAACATACAGAAGATACAGAATCCTTGAACAGCTATGAGACATAAATACTTGAAATAAAAAAACACTGTATAGAATTCATAAATGACCAATGCAAAGACAGTGTCTGAAATTGAGGACAAAATGGTAAATTATGAAGAAGTTCTCAAAGAAGCAAAAAAAATGACAGCAAGAGAATACCAACTGGAAGCTACTAGTGACAGTAAAAGATCAACCTAAGGCTAATGTCATTAGAGAAAAGCTATAGGACAGCACAGATGAAATTATTAATATTTATTGAAATCATAGCAGAAAATGTTTTGAGCATGAGAAAATAGTTCAATATACAAATGAGGCCTTGACAACACCAAAAATCTGTGATAAAAAAGAAGCCAACCAAGACACATCCTAAATAAATTACCAGATATCCAACAAAAATGAAACTTTAAAAGCAGTCAAATGGTAAAGTCACATATGAAGGTAAGCCCATTAAAGTTTCAACAGACTTTTCTTACACAAATCGTAACAGCCAGGAGCTTGGAGTAAAGTATTTCAAGGCCCAAGAGCAAATAAATTCCAACTCAGATTAATATACGAAGCAAAGCTGTCCTTCCAGTAGAGGGAGAAACAATGATATTTCATGAAAAAGACCAGCTGAAGAGATACATGAAAACTGAACTAATATTCAAAAAAAAATATTTAAGGATATTACAGATAGAAAGGAAACAGTAGAGCTGAAAGCCCAAATGAAGTGAAAACACCAAACATTGCCAAAGGATAAAAGACAAAAAAAAGATAAGAAAAGACAAACAAGAGTGAGGGACAGTGCATAGCAGGCAGGCAGAGGGCACCAGGCAGCAAGCAGCAAGTAAGTGACACACCACCCACTAGCCCTCTTTCTGTCCCTTATGTTTTATCCAGGCTACCTGTGCTCAGGGTGGGCTCCATGGTAGAGCACTCTTAGTCCTACCCAGAACTAGGCCAAATCAACCGCATGCCACTGACTTCAGCCTCACACACTCAATCTCAGCGTCACGCACTATAGGTCTAGCCATCCCTGAAAAGCTACACCTATGACTGCCTGGGGCTTAGGGGGACCTGTGGGCACCAGCCGTAACTAAGTGCAGTGATAGTAAGTAACCACCATATCTGAGTGCTGTCTCCCAATATCGATCATCTCAACTCTCCAATGAATCGACAAACAGTCTCTGGAATTCAAGAAACTAATCCAATCTGAAAGGATATTCCTAGAATAAAATCTAAAGGACAGAAACCACATTTCATGCACCAACATCTCTCAAAATAAATATGGGTAGCAATTTTAAATTCAGACATGGTAAATTTCAAACTAAGACTGATTAGAAGATGTAAAGAAGGTCATTATATACTAGTTAAGGTAACAATCTAACAAAAAGAGATAATTCTTATAAATATATATGCACCAAATAGTAGAATATCCATCTTCATAAAACAAATACTGCTGAACATAAAAGATCAAATGCATACTAACAAAATCATAGTGGGGGATTTTAACCCCTACTTTTGCAAAGAGACCCACTAAACAAAACAAACAAATAAAAAAATCAAGAAATATCAGTAGTAAGCCATAACCTGATCATTGGGGCTTAACAGATATTTATAGGATGTCCCATTTGTCTACAACAGAGTACATTCTTTTCTGCAGTACAGTACTTTCTCCAAAATAGATCACTCTCTAGTCCATAATGCTTGTTTAAATAAAAATGAAAGAATTGGAATCACTCCATTGTGTACTATCAGATCATTGTACAGTGAAAGCATAAATCAACATAAATCAATAACAGAAGAAATCACAGAATATATAGAAACAATTGGAAAATTAATAACACTTCCAAATAACTAATGGGTTGCAGATGAAATCAAGGAATTTTTTTTTTTTTAATTTAGAATTTACTAAGAATGCCTATACAACTCACTGGAGCCTCTGTGAGATTCTGAAAGCAATTCTAAGTGGAAAGCTTATTGGAATCCAAAGACCATTTTAGGAAAACAGAATGAATTCAAATAACCTTATGAAGAACCTTAGGACACTTGAGAAGCAGCAGTAATGAAGACACAAAGCAAAATTAAGGAGGGGAGTCATAAAGACTAGAACAGAAGTCAGTGAAGTGGATGCTAAAAAACAGTACCAATGATCAGCAGATAAAATATGTGGTTCTTTTAAAGAATAAATTATCTGAACCCTTGGTCAAAATTACCAAGTGAAAGCAAAAAGATGCACATCAATGCAATTAGAAGTAAAATCATGAAATCATAACAAATATTGAAATCCAGATGATAGTCACTACTATGAAAAATTGTATTCCAACAAATTGGAAAATTTTGAAGAAATGGACACATAACCAGAGTCATAAAAATTACCAAACTAACCTCCCAAAAGCCCCACAAAATGATAAATAACCCAATAACAAGCAATGAAATTGGTACAGTAAGACATATTCAACTATTTGATCTTTGACAAAGGAGCCAAAAGCATGCATTAAAGCAAAGCTAGCCTACTCAACAAGTGGTGCTGGGAAAACAGGATATCTGCTTGTGCAAATTAGAACTGGTTCTACATCAGTTCTTCTGTACTAAACTAAAATCAAAATGAATAAAAGACCCAAACATTAAAACATAAGCAGTGAAATTACTGGAAATCAAACTAGGGAGAATACTTGAATTCATAAGTGTAGAAAAGACTTCCAAAACAGAGCTAATGTTGCATAAAAGATAATAGCAAGAGGCAACAAACAGGATTACATCAAATTAAAAAGCTTCTGCAGAGTAAAGAATCATGTAGCATGGTGAAAAGAGAAGCTGCAGAAGGGGAAAGATTTTGCCAGCTGTTTTGTAGACAGAAGACTAACATTTAGTATACATGAAGAATTAAACAAAATATTAGATCAACTAAAATAAAAGTTCTAATTTAGAAATGAGCAAGTGAAATGAACATATACTTATCACAAGAAGTACAAATTGCCAGAAGAAAAAATGTTCATCTCTGGTCATTAGTGAAGTGCAAATTAAAACAAAAGTAAGAGTCCATCTTGTACCAGAAAGAATGGAGGTCTCCAAGAAGTCAGCAAATAACAAATGCTGGCAGGGCTGTAGTGAAAAAGAGCCCTCCTACACTGTTGGTGGGAATGTAAACTAGTACAGCTGTTATGGAAATCAGTATGCAGAGTTCTCAAATAACTAAAATTAGAAATTCTGTATGACCCAGCTCATACAGAACCCCTTTATGATATCTTTAAATTAAAGATATCATACTATGATGATACATGCATACCAGAACTTAGACATAATTCATAATAGATAAATAATAGATAAATAATAATAAATATCACATGGTGATATTTAAGGCCAAGTACAATAAATGATGGATAGATAGATACAAGGGGACAGACCTCTTCCAGATGGGAAGCAGTCCGAGAGATCTAGGGAAGGAAAAGTGCAGATAAGTAAAATAAAGAGATGCCATGCCTGGGAACCCCAATGAATGTGAACATTGTATGTCAGAAATTGAGATAAGATTAATGATATTAACAAGGATGAAAATGGGGATAGGAGACTTACAGGAGTAGGGAGGGAGGTGAGAAGAAAAGGGAAATAGATTACACAAAAGAATTAAGCTGGGGCCGGGGAGATGGCTCAGTGGAATAAGTGCTTGCCTGGCAAGCACAAGGACCTGAGTTCAATCCCCGGTTCCACAAAAAAAAAAAAAAAAAAAAAAAAAAAAAAAAAAAAAAAAAAAAAAAAAAAAAAAAAAAAAAAAAAAAAAAAAAAAAAAAAAAAATTAAGCTGCAGAATAGATCTTTACTCACTCCCCAGTAGTAAACTGCCTGCTCTGCAAACATGTACTAGAAAAAAAAATCCCTAATGTTATAACCAGAAACTACTTAAACATATATCCAATTTTTCCTCTTAGCAGGGATCATTTTTAATATGTTAAATATTTCACTTATTTCATATTAAAGATTTTTGTCCCTTTCATTTTTCTTTTGTATCTACAGAGCCAGTAAGAGATGTTACTATGTGTAACAAGCCCTCAAAAACCCGTTTTACAAATAAATGGCCATTGGTTCCAGGGGCCAGAGAATGGGAAACTGTTTCAAAGAAAGTCTGACAACCACAACTGAGTAAGCATTCCAGGAAGAGGCCTGGAATCTGGACTTTGATTTGGCCTGCAGGGGGTCTCAGTGGCCTTAGGGTGCAAGGAGGAGGAATGAGGAGCACTGCAGGGACTGGAACCTTGGAGAGAGGAACTGCAAGAGAGCTGAGCTAGCACCCCGCCTGTGACCTCAGCGGGGAATCAGCCTGCGCTGCACAGAACGGAACTGCGGAGATAGGGGGAGATGTCCTCCGCCCTACTCAGTGTGCTCTCTCCTTGGACAGCAGTAGCTCGCGCACGTTCACCCCTCTTCCTGGCAGCAAGGACTGGGCTGTGCAGCCTCCTCTTGCTCCATCTCTTACTATTTCACAAGTGCGTTTGTGTATAGCAGACCATTAGAGGCCTGTACTCAGCTTAGTATTTTCTTCTTTGATTGCTCTTGGCTTTAGTCAGCCACAAGCGTTGTCTTCTGAGCAGCTGAGCAAGCCCCTTCCGTTCTCCCTCCAACGCCACTAGTGTTCTGCTGGGTCAAACCTGAAGGGCATCGTTCTCTTTGCTGACTGAGAAACTTGGATTGGGTTGATTAAAAACCTATTTTTTAATTATTCAAATGACCAGATATAAGCGCAAAAAGTTGGCCAAAAATTATAAAAAATTAAAAAGGAGAAAAAAATTTAAGTAGTAACTGAATACTAATTCCAAGACAACATATGCAATATAACCACTGTTGCTGAATTGCTATGATTTTATTTAGTGATATTCTGTATTGTTTCTAATGTTTTTCTTTTTTGATTGGCAAGTGACTCAGTTTATTTTTGACCCTACTTCTCAGTGGTAAAGTTCACAAATATACTTCCATGCCATTGAAAACTTGCCAGAACAGTATTTGGTCTTCTGACGATGTCTTATGAATATTTGTAGATGACCTTAAAACTTGCATATATTTTTCAAAGAATTTTTTTATTAAAGAACAAGTAGCAATGAGACAGTTTCAAGAAAAATTAACAGGACAGATTTGATAATTAATACATTGTACACTGTTTTCATAATGTTTTGGTATTGTACAAGGTGCATATATGATATTCTACTTACAGACATTATTATAGCAGTTGTCTTTAATCAGAAACTTGAGAGTGTAACTGTATACTTATTTTTTATAGCTGAATTGTATCCCAGATTCAATAATTAATACTATCCACCTTGTTATCTTCCTAGTGGTTGTCCATACATAGTACTAGAAACTGACATAATAACCTGTCCAGCCACTATTAGTGCAAATCTTGCCTCCCATAGAATTCTGCATAAATACTGCAAATTTATCATAACTGTACTGTCTGTACAAACACATCATGGTTCTTCCTTTGTATCTCCCCCTTTTTTTGTCTAGACCTATCAAAGATGGGCACTGCATTGTCATCAAACCACTATAGGTGTCTAAACTCAGGGACACAATCCAACAAGTCCAGCATTCCACAATAATAGTGAGTTATCCAAAGAAGTTGTTGACTATAGCCCTTTACAACTCAACATATTATTATGGCCCCACATTATATACCTCATTTTCATACTTTTCTGCTAGATGGTTAAGACTGATATAGAGCAAGACCTATATATCAAAAAATGCAGTTTTTGTTTCTGATGAGATCAGTCAAGTCCCCTCAGGGTACATCTTATAATCCTATACCTTACTCTGTAGATCCTTTGTCAGTGTCAGCCATGTGGATGAGTCATGGCCAATGCTTGACCAGTTTGCTCTCTGTGAGAGCCTGAGAGAAAGTTTTCTCTTCATGTGACTCCCCCCAGGCACACTATAGATCATCAATCTCCTTCCTCTGTGGCTCCATAATCTCCTTGATCAGAAAATTTGGGGCACAACTGAGTTTCATGATGTTACAGTAGAGGTTCTCCTATGTCCTGAGTCTTTGCTTATCTTGAAAGCCTAGGGCCAAAATGTTGGCTGAGCTTGCAGCTCTTCTATTTCTCCAATTTTGATCTGTAAACTTAGGTTGTTAACCATCCAGAAGAGAAGCTGATTAGTACTCTGCAGCATATGTCGTTCAGTTTGCCTTAACTATCTGACTCAATTCTTTTGAGTTGTTGTTGTATATTTCTATTTGTATTTCTTTTTTTTACTTCTTGTACTAGGGAGACTATATGATATTTGCACATGTGTGTCTGGTTTATTTCACTTATGAGTATATGTTCAAGTGGCATCCACTTCAATATAAATACTTCAAGTTTATCATTCTTTATAGCTGAGTAACACTCCATGATATAGAAATGCCATATCTTTTTGAACTATTCCTCAGGTGATGGGCATCTTGATTGTTTCCAAGATTTTGCTATCACAAATTGTGCTGCTATAAACATAGGTACGCATATATCACTATGATATAATGATTTCAGTTCCTCTGGGAAAATTCCCAGGAGGGGGATAGCCAGCTTGAATGGGATTTCCAGCCCTACTCTTTTGAGGAGTCTCCACAAATATCTCCACAATGGTTGTACCAGTCTACATTCCCACCAGCAGTGAAGTGTTCCCTTTTCCCCACAACCTCTCCAACATTTGTTGTTGGTTGATTTCCTTATGATAGCCGTTCTTGCTGGAGTGAGATGGTATCTCAGTGTTGTTTTTATTTGCATTTCGTGGATGGCTAGCGATGTGGAGCATTTTTTCATATATTTATTTGCTTCTTTAATTTTGTCCTCTGAGAAGTGTGTACTCATCTCAGATGCCCATTTCTGGATTGGGTCTTTAAATTTAATGGCCCTAATATATCTTAGTTGTTTATATATTCTAGAGAGCAGACCTTTGTCTGATTGCTTATTAGTTAGGATTTTTTCAAAATTTGTGGGTTGTCTTTTCACTTTATTGACAGTTTGTTTTGACGTGCAGAAACTCCTCAAGAAGAGTTGATCCCAGTTGTTGATTCTTTCAAGTGTTTCCTGTGCAAATATATATTCATGAACTCTTTACCTACCCCTATGTCTTCAAGAGTTCCTCCTACTTTCTCTAACAGATTTAATATTTGTATTTTAATGTTTAGATCTTTAATCCATTTTGACTTTAGTTTAGTGCATGGTGATAGAGCTGGGTCAAGTTTTACTTCTCGGCATGTAGAAAGCCAGGTTTTACAGCATCATTTGTTAAAGAAGCTATCTTTCTTCCAGTAAGCTTGTTTGGCCCCTATGTCGAAAATCAGGTAGCTGAGTGTGTTTGTAGATGTCTCTGTGTCTTCTAACCTATTCCATTGATCTTCAGGTCCATTTTGTTGCTAGTACCATGCTGATTTTATCAGAGTGGCTTTATAGTATAATTTCAAATCAGGAATTGTGATGCCTCCTGCCTTGTCTTTATTGGCCAAGATTGCCTTTGCTATTCTAGCACTTTTCTAGTTCCAAATGAATTTTAGAAATGATTTCTCTAGGTCTGGGAGGTATGTGGGTGGCAGTTTGATAGGGATTGCGTTAAATCTGTACAGCAATTTTGGGAGTATGGCCATTTTTATGATGTTGGTTCTTCCTATCCAGGAGCATGGAATATCTTTCCATTTTCTGAGATCCTCTGTAACTCTTTGCTTAGGGTGTTGTAATTTTCCTTGAAAAGATCCTTGAGTTCCTTGGTTAAGTGAATTCCAAGGTATTTCATTTTCCGCAGTGCTATTGTAAAAAGTATTGTTTCTATCATTTCTCTCTCAGTGTGTTTGTTATCTGTGTAGAGGAATGCTATTGATTTTGTGTATTGACTTTGCATCCTGCTATGCTACTGAATTTCCGTATCAGTTCTAGTAGTTTCTTCATGGAATTTTTGGCGTCTTCCAAGTATCATGTCATCTGCAAATAGTGATAATTTAACTTTTTCTTTACTTATTCCTTTTATTTCTCCCTCGTTTCTATTTTTTTCCATTTATTTTAATTTTATTAAAATACAAATGTCAATCAGACAGTTTCAAGACACCTTAACCATACAGAGTCGATGAATTAATACATTGCAAAGTGTTTTCATAACATTTTGGTATTGTACAAGGTGCATACATGATATTATATTTACAGGTTTTTTTATACCTGAATTATATCAAAAATTCAATAATTATTTACCTAGTGGATGACCATAGCACTAAAAGCCGACATAATATCCTGTCCAACTACCATTAGTGCAGATCTTGCCTATCATAGAATTATGTAGAAGCACAGTGTTATCTATTCCAACTGTACTGTCTATACACACACATCATGATTTTTTCTTTCTACAACCCTTCCTTTGTCTACATCGGTCAAAACTGGGCACTCCATTGACATTCAACTACCTTAGGTGCTTGAACTTGACACCACAATCCAACACAGTCCAGCATTCTGCAACCATAGGGAGTTATTCAAAGAAATTGTCGACCATATCCATTTACAGCTCAGCTTAATATTATGGGCTCACGATGTATACTTCATTTTTATACTTTTATACTTTTCTGCTGGATGGTTAAGA